>CAEMYA010000010.1:2583287-2606095 GCA_903131615.1 Diplodus sargus
CTGCCACACTGTTTATAATTACATGTTAATGTTGTACTTAATTTTTAATTATATTGTTCATTTTTTTTGCTATTGTTATTGTTTGTTATAGTGTTGCTGTCCTTTGGCTGCTGTGGCAAACAAATGTCCATGTTTGTGGGACAATACAGGACGACTGATTCTGATTCTGAAACCTTATACTTGCATCGTCATGTGATGCACCGGGACCCCAAAAGACTTTTTCCGATAAGCTAACATTGTGAAAGAAGCATCTGAAAAAAGGTGGATAGATTTTTTTAAGTATCGCAACCCCCGCTAAAATAATTTGACTGCCATAATTTCAGCCGATGGTTCCATTAAAACTTGGAAAGTCTAGAAGAGCCACATGATTAAATTATTCTATCCTCATTCAAGTTAGCTGGGCAATAATCAGAAGCCATTTTGGCTTCATGCGCCACTGAAGTCCATGGCTGTGTCCGGATATAATCAAACATCCTTACTTACTGTAAAACAGTGAACTGGTGTTTTTAAAACATTAGTTTTTGTACAGATTAAACAAACAAGATATAACATGTTAATTTGTGAGCTTTGGAGATGCTGAAAGGAAGGTTTTGTATCCTTTGGACGGAGCCAGGCATGCTGCCCTTTGTGCTGAGCTGAAACAAGTTTCTCATGATTGTGTTTACTGGAAAAACTTTTTTTTATCTTGTCATCTAAATCACTGCTGTAAAGGGAAGAATTTTAATCAGCAAAATGTTAAATGTTTCCTTTAAAGACTCTCATAGTATGTAGATGAATTTACATGAAAAAAAGTGTCATGTCAGATTTGTTCTTACAGTTAAACAGGCACGAATGCCCCCTAACAATAAAACAAACTGACAATATGGGGTATTTTAAGTCGAGTACCCAGTCCTACAGTGTGTATCTGTGAGTGTGTGTGCGTGTGTGTGTGTGTGTGTGTGTGGTCGCAACAGGCCATCTGTCTCCCTGGCTTTGTCCCCGGGATTTTCAGCCACAGCCAGCAGCAGGACATGAGGTTGAGCTCAGAGGGGGGGAGAGAGAGAGAGAGAGAGAGAGAGAGAGAGAGAGGGGGGTGAACACTGGACTCGAAGGGTGAGGGGTCACTCAGCTCCTTCATGGGTTCACCTTTGCTGACGCAGCATTTGAAGGGGCGTTGACGTGCGAGAGCTCCAACTCTGCCGTCACTCAGCAGAGGGGAGCTCAGCACACAATGCCCCAAAAGAGGCGTCCTGATGAAACTTAGCTTCAGTGTCTCTTCTGTGTCACCAAGCTAATTCAGTTTTCTCAAAAATAGTTACCAGGTGATTATCGGAAAAACTAGAAAAGTTGTGATATAACATTACATGACAATCAGATGGATTTAATAAAAAAAACTTTGGACAGAGCCAGGCTAGTTATTTCCCCCTGTTTCCTGTATTTTTGCTAAGCTAAGCTAACTAACTGTAGCTTCATATTTTACCGCACAAATATGAGAGTGTCAATCTTCTCCGGAAAGAAAGCAAATGTATTTATTTACCAAAATGTCAAACTATGACTTTAAATATAACTTCAACCGCCAAAAGCCTTTCTGTAAGGTTTTATAAACTATTAAAACACCCATTGGATTAAAAATAAATAAATAAATTCACAATAGAGTGCTGTAGGCTATGACAAACTTTTGTAGGCTAACTCGGAGGTTAGCATCGCCTGGTTCCCTGGACAAAAAACAAATGGTATTATTTTTCATTGGATTATTATAATCATTATTTTGGATCGTTGCGGAATATAAATTCTGCAGCAAACCCAAGTTTATGACACCAGACTTGGATTTTCAGCAAGATAATCTTCACAAATAAACACCACTTTAATCAGTTTTAGCTAACGTTAGGCTATAAACAAACTCAAAAGATTGTAGTATTATATATTGTAATCCCCACTAAGCTTCCTAGTACTCAGCTATATACACCTACACACATGAAGTGATCAATCTATAAGCAGTAAAGCTAAAGTTGCGGTAGTTAGCCGCTAAAGTCCAGCCCTAAAGACAGACTAGTGAGTAGATATACTCTGTTATTCTCTGAGGACATTATCACAGCAACCTGTTTACATTTCAACTATGTCGCCATATGCTGGTCATTTTTGCATTCAATTTGGGGTTGGGGTTTATATTTAGGGTATCATACTGTACAGCGCAAACATTTTAGATTAGATAGAATTGAAACACTAACGTAAAATGAGTAGTCATAAATGTAGTGCGTCAGGTCAGAAATAGGGGGTGATTTCATCCCCCGTTTGTGTTAAAAGAAAAATGGGGAATAAAGCTGATAGTGACAGTGACTGTGATCACTGACCTCTGAGCTTTGTTCGGAGAGAAAGAGTCCACTGTGTCAAACTGTATAGTCCCATTTACAGACGAGAGACTGGGGTTTCACTGCTGCGGGGGTCAATTCACAATCAATTCAGGGGCTGGACTGTCTGCCTCAAGTAAACTGACCTGAATTTTTAAATGTGTGACATCTCATATATTCATCATTTTGACAGTCAGATTGTCAGATGTGACAGTGAGCCTGATCGTCTGACAGGGTTTCTTTTAATTCAACAAATAAAGAAATACTGAAGTGAAACACTTGACAGGTTTGTGTTTCAGTGTGTGGGCTGTGAAGATAAACTGATGACTCTGGAGGACTTCAGTGAGGATGATGCGTACTGCTTGTTTCACTTCCTTTGTTCTGCACTTTCTAAAAAGCGCCTTTGTTTACTTCATGAAATGTAGGGATCCTTATTACTCCACAGCAACTGAAACCGTACCACACTTTTTGTTTCCTTTTTTTTCTTTCTGATTGTGGATTTAACAATGTTATCCTGATTAAACCAACAACCAAGACTGCCTACCTTTGGTGCGTCTGACTTTTGCTTTAGTGCTAGACATTTGTGTTGAGTGAAATGTCTCAACAACTACTATGAAAACCCTCCGCCTCAACCCCCTACAACACACGGGAAATCCAAGGTATGAGTAGATGAGCCTGTTATTTAAAAGAGGGAAATCCAAACTTCTGGCTCAGAGAAGGATCTTCCTGGACTTCTCTGGGGGGCTGTCCTCTCCCACACTCCTCTCAGAAACCTTTAATCTGACCACATGTTCGTACCCACACAAGACCTGACAGTCTCAGAGAGAGATTAGGAGGGCTGGAATGTTAACCAGCTCTCTGGTGGTGGTGATGATGACGATGATGATGATGAGCAGCGGGGGAAGAAGTCCTCAAACATTCGTACATTGCTCATTAAAAGTCCACTGCACTTTAACAGTATGTTAGCAGTTATTAGCAAGCTAACGCTAGCAGCAGGGTTGCTAAGCTTTGCATAGAGACTGGAAGCTGGGAAAATAACAGCTAGTCTGGCTCTATCCCAAGATTTCAAAAACAAAGAAACTGTCGACGCCTTTAAAGCTCTTTAATAAACACATTATATCTTTTAAATGTATAAATGGCTAGCTTGTTTCCAGTCTTGCAAGTCTTTATGGTAAGATAAGCTAACTGGCTGCTGGCTGTAGCTTCATGTTTATTGTTCAGACATGAGGGTGGTATCGATCTTCCCATCAAATTCTCAAAAAGCATGTAAATAAGCATATTTTCCAAAATGTCAAACAATTCCTTTAAGTCAAGGACCACGTTCTAGACTTTTCAATTTTATTTACATAGCCCAAAATCACAATCACATTACCTCAGTGGGCTTTAAAAGGAGGGATCACTCTGCCAGGACGGACGGACATGCAATAGATGTCACATGTTCAGAACAGAACAACAAAATCACAGTTTACAAGTTGCATTGACAGAATATCTGATACCGATTATATAATATTATGTAAGGTGTGTTGATCCAGGAGGAGACTGACCCAGAGTTGTTCCCCGGTCACATGACATCCCACGCTCTTCCTCAGCAGACAGAGTTTGCTTATTTGTCAGGGTGACCGCTCAGATGTCATCATGTGACCTGTGAGGTGCGGAACGTTGCAGAAAAAAGATAAAGAGAGATTTTGATGAGGCCATTAAATGAGATAAGAGAAACGTTGCTGATCCTGCTCAGGGAAAGGGAGGTGTCAAATAAGCATCAGCGAGAGAACAGAGCGGTGGAAAAACAAAAAGTTAAGGTACTTCATAATACTACACCAAAGGTACAGGAGATAGTAACCATAATGCACACTCAGTGGCCTCTTTATTAGATACGCCTAGAAGCCAATATAACCGTCCTGCCAGAAAGTAAATGATGCCTGTAATGTTCGTTTTGTTGACACTATAAAAGATCATTGTTTTATTTCATTTCTGTGTTTAAGACTGAGAACTCTTCTCAGTATACAGTCATGTAGTCCTGATACTCAACCACACCTTTAAAGGTCATATTGATAGCATTTATATGTAGACCAAAATATCTATGGTATCACTATGGTATCAGTGTTTCGTCAGCATCAATGGTCTTGAGTAGTTGCAAGTTTGTGGGGGGAAAAAAAGTAAAATTGTCTGTTTTCTACAGTAGCTCAGTGGCGCATTGAAGCCCAACTGGCTCGACTTCCCAGCTATAATGTGGGGCCCATCAAGCGTGCGTACTTGAGACCTCCGCTGTTCGAGCTGCCTAACTTCCGGCTAAATGATTTTATCTCGCAACTCTTTTAGACTTTTCCCAATTTTATTGTATTTATTGTGTTGTTACGAACTAATGATAGCCAAACGAGTCATTTTGTAGGGGTTCTGCAAAAAGTTATGCAACCCTCCATCTGAAAAAAACGTCTTTTTTTAATCACCCCATGCCATATTTAATTGAAAACTACTAAAAACAAAAAGTAGGTAAGGCTATAAGATTGATTATAAATACCGATAAATATACCATTGAGCATGTAAAATAATTACCTTCATGTAGTGAGTTAAAAAAAGAAAGTTGGGGCGCCGCTTAGCTCAGTTGGTAGAGCGGGCGCCCCATGTTTAGAGGCTCTGTCCTCGCTGCAGCGGACCCGGGTTCAAATCCCCACCCTGTTTCCTGTCACCCTCTTCAGCTGTGCTATCAATAAAGCCATAAAGGCCAAAAAAATAAATAAATAAACAAAAAAAAGAAAGTTACCCAAAAAGAGAAATATTCAGCTCCATCTGTATCGTAGGCCTGTTTGAATAAGGGGGCGAGAGAGAGAGTGAACCTATGTGTGCAGATATATGTTTATGTTTCTCTCTGAGGGTGTCAGGGAAAAAAGACTCGGGTTAATGTTTCATTGACTGTATCGTCACTCGCCAGCCTCTCAGACTTTGATCGTTGAGTTGAGGAGGTTCAAACCAGCAATAATTACTTAACCACTGATAAAAGGAGTAACAACAACTCCAGGAAAAGAGTAGAGAAGATCAACGCCAAACACTCTTGCTCTTTCCCCCCTTCGTCAAGGATTATGCAATCTGCATAAAGTGAAGATAAATGTCGTCTTTTAACAGCCATTATCAGCGACTTGAGCAAAGAGTGTGAGGAGGACAGCAGTGGCTCATCACATAACAAAAGAACAGAGGGCAGTTAAATATTGTCAGGACTGCTGAATGTTTTAGCTTGATTTACTGCTCACAGGTTTTTCGCAGACTCTCTTGGCTGCAGCGGGAATATGGTCTCGTGAATGACCAGATGAGTGAGTCCCGATATCCATTCATGATCCCCAGAGGATGAATCCGACTGAATTGAGTAATTCCTGTGCTTTTTATCTTGCGTTTCCCTCAGGTCAAAGTTCTCAACTTCATGAAAGTTATTCCTGGCTCTCAGGTGATGTTTCAAACTCAACTGATGATCCCCTGACTAGCTTTTCACCGAAATGTCTCGGTGGCTATTGGAAGCGAAGCCATAAAATAAACATTGAATAGACAAAAGAGAAATTTACTGATTAAGAAGATCATTTTACAATTCTTGAAATACAGTGAGAATTTGTCGCTGAGGCCCGGTCGGTGACTGTGGTGCCAATAAACGCTGTTGATTTGTGCTGTTACACAATGTGTTTTGCAGCTCTTCCTCCTCCAGCTCACAGATTTTATGCTTCACATTTATCTTTGGAAACAAACACCCAGTCAAATGCTGCTGTTGCACATGCCTCATCCCTCCCCACGCCAACACACACACACGCACACGCACACACACACACGCGCGCGCGTGGTTATCTCAAGGATTCACGTAATATCTGCCGAGAGGAATTCTGTGAAAACAGCAGTCTCACTGCTGGGAGTACGCTCCTGGCTCAGCACATAACTGAATTATTTGCTTTTGAGATGTTCCCCTCCTACACACAAATATTAGGTATATATACACACGTCTGCCTCGTAAAATAATTACATAAAAGCCTCCCTCTCACTAACTCTTTGTCTCTCTGCCCCGTGTTAAATCGATCCTGTTTGCCATCAAAACATTAAACCGCGTTTGAAGGCCATCGTTTACTCTCACTAGCAGAGTTGCTGTTGTATGGATGGAAACATTGCGTCTTCGGTCCCAAATGGACAAATATAAAATGTGCTATGAAATATTACACACACATTCGCGGACTGGAGTCTCTGTTATCATTGCCAAGCAGGCAGATCTGCGTCATATATGCTCATCTCAAATAAACATGTACATGTACACAGAATTTGTCATAAATAGAGTTTCACAAATTTTATACAGTTTCACTGAACTCAAGAACTTTAAATAATTAAATTCAAATATTTGATCATGTCATCTGGGAAT
Organism: Diplodus sargus; assembly: GCA_903131615.1. Taxonomy (NCBI): domain Eukaryota; kingdom Metazoa; phylum Chordata; class Actinopteri; order Spariformes; family Sparidae; genus Diplodus; species Diplodus sargus. Next base: position 2,589,999 of record CAEMYA010000010.1, read on the forward strand.
TTTGTCTGCCTCTTCAACTCTTTTCTTTGTGTGACTGACTTCCCACATCCTGTGGAAACCTGAGACAAGGAGTGATGGTGGAGATGAGGGAACAGTTCATAGTGTGGCTTCAATTCTCGATGTGCCGTGTCTTTGACACTCCTATGGGCACATCCAGTCGCTACATTCTGTGCTCTGATACAGGATTTTAAATATTCTCTGTTAAAATAAAATCAGCTCTCTACCAGGAGGCTAACTGTTTCTTTATTTCTATGACTAAGAAAACTGCTAAGAAGACTGCTGTGCAAATATTCTCTCATGTCCTCTGTTTTTGATGATGACAGACAGTTTTCTCTCACTCTACCACAGCCAGCTCAGCTCGCCCGCCAGCGCCCAGCCAGCAAAACCATTTTGCACTTGTCGCAGGGGGAAGAAAAATAAGTGAAGAGAGCGTCACTGTCCAGTCACACAATTTGCAGTAAAAGGTTTGCACCGTTTCTCAACAGCAGAACGCGTTCCAGCAGTTACACAGCTCCGACTCCACCAGGCTGAACATCACAGACTGCTGTGATCTCATCTAAATAGAGCTGCTTGTTGCTTAAAATTGAGGGAAGAATTAGCAAAACGACGCAAACAAAATTTCTGGATGTTCCCTTATATTCCCGTACTACTAGTATGCGAGTATTGCCGCTAGCTGCTTCTCCGTTTACACTGAAAACAAGGGAGGCCTTGGCTTCAACCGCTTGCTGCCTTGAAGCACTTTAAGTCTGGTTCCAAGATCAATAATCAACTGTCATCAAAAATAATTCCACAGATATGCTCCACAACACGTCATCACTGAAGCCTGTTTGCTGCTGAAAGGCGCTCACATGGATGGAACTGGTTGTGCTCAAACTGGGACAGCCGCAGTTTTATCTCACATGTATGTGCAAACTTGTGCATACGTGGCCTGGAGCTTTTTTCAGCAACAAGAAGGTAGTCTTCAGTTTTCCTCATGATGCTCCGAGTAGAACAATGCACCGTTTCGACTCACTGCTGTCATGTATGCAGCTGCCGTCCCAGCTGGAAGGCATGGGGTCCATAAGATGAAAATCGTACACATAGATCAACGTACGGTTACCAACCACTGTGCCTGACTCGCATGTGACAGAAAAAACTTTAGTGAACGTGCACAAATCATCCGGAGAAGATAAAGTGAGACGAACTGGGAGCTTGTTACTGTCATGTGACAATGTCAGCAACCAAACCACCATAACATGAAATGCATCATACATTTCTGTACATGTGAAGGAGAATTACTGCTTAATACTGCTTGAATCATGCTATTATTTTATTTGTCGTTATGTAGAAAGCTTCTATGTTTTTGCTCTGTCTGACAGGCATGGAGGCGGACACATGTCCTGTAGTTGACTTGTTACTCAATCCGCCACCCTGTTACCTTCATATAATGGTGGAAAGAGACAATTGACAGAAAAATGTTAGCTTGCTTTCTTTGTTCTTCCATGATAGTTTACTGAACGTTTTGGCGGTTTTTAACTTTTGGTCGTATAAAACAAGAAATGTAAAATGTAAGAAATGTAAATTGAAAAATGTATTTTTCAATTTACGAACTAAATATCAGAAAAATAATCTACATATTATTAATCGTCAGATGCCCTTCTTTATACAGGTACAGATACCAAACTAGTGCGGCTTAACGTAGACATGCACTTCTTTCGTACTGTTTGCCAACCCATTTTGAAAGAAGGCAACCACATCATCATCATCATCATCATCATCATCATCACAGATTTTTCACCACAATTTATTTCTCTGCTATGAAACAAGCCCTGAAAAACGACCAATCGTTTCAAATTACGCAAAAATAACATCACGTTTGCACATTCACTGCATTACATACACATACATAATTTTGCATGTGGGTGAACCACCAGTCCTTCCAAGTAAGTGCTGTGGAAAACAGTTGTGTTCAAATGCCACACACATAAAATGTCAGGTGACAAAGTGTAAAAAGTAAGAAAGACCTCAACCCTGGACTTTCAGCCCGGAGACCAGTTTTTTTGAGTCATGTGTAAAACCAAAAGTTACGTTAACATTTTTATTTGTTTTACCTTACCTTAAGTTTGAGGATGTAAATGTAGTGTCTGTGTGTTTCTTACACAACCTGAGCTCGCGTGAATAGTAAGAAGACAGGATGGGACACAGACTCCTGTAGACAAGTGTGGGAATGCGATAGTGCAAAGGTCCCCATGACCAGGAGCCTTGATCAGCCCTGAGGTGGGCATCAGAGATAAGCTATGGGGGGGGGCCCACACCAGAGGATCGGAGCTGACACAATGTATACATTCTCATCTAAGTATAGAGAGATCATCCTGTCTACTTTAGCTGACATCAGCAAAGTTACGTAACGCACACACGAGTTATTTCACAGGGGGTGTGAGACAGACCCATCCTTCTTTTCTCCCATTGGATAGATGAACCTTTAATCCATCAAAGTGACCAATTAGGAGAAATAGGCGGGTATGGAAAATAGACTTTAAAAAAGGCCCGCACACCAGAAGAGGGTGGTGGTGGTTGGTAGACTTCCTAAGATCAAAGGCTCGATAGGATTTCTGATAGGGCAAAGGGCGAAGCGTTTGGCATTACTTTGCCATTGATTTGAGAACGCCAGACGCGCGGCTGCACTCTGTTCGGACGCGGGCTTGAGATCTGTTTCAATAAAGATTGCTTTATCATTCCACCCAGCCTTGCCGCTGCAGAATTCTTTTATCAACACACTACATGCCCACACCGTTGACGAAGAGAGCCCAGAGACGACATAAACACATTACTTGCCCACCAAAGAGCCTAAAACACAGCCAACGAGTGATCCACTCTCTCTTCTTTCTCCTCTCTCCCGAGCCACTTACACTCCAGCCTCCAGATGGTTGATGCATCAGGTAGCCAATGATATTTCAAATCCAGTAGTATATAGTTCATACCTTTTTTAAAAATACAACTGGAAATTGTCCTAAGGTCTCTTTAAATATATCCAGTGGTGTGATGCTTACAAATGTTGAAAAGCTGCGGTCCATCATCCAGTACTTTCACGCTCCATATGAAAACTTTCACATACTAAACCCCCCTCTGCAATTTAATATCATTTTCACTTGGACATTATTGTCTGTGTTGTCTGACCGACTTGTTCTGCTGTCTGCTCACAACCGAAAGAGAGAGCACACCTTTCACCTAGAGGTCACAAGGTCGTAACGTTATCTGAGCATTGCAAAGATCCTCACACAACGGTGCCGCAAACATCGACTCGCATCGCAGATGAGTCAAGCTGAGACTGTTTGCATTGTTATCTAAGACACACAGACTTCTGATGCAGACTAAATCAATTAGCCAGAAATGTGGTAATTCCCTGGCTTAAGAGATAACATTCTGCACAGAGAGTGAATTCCAGTTTGTGTCGAGGAACTTATTCTTTCATTGCTCGTCCAACCATCTGGCCTCGCAATATGGTCATATAACAGCCATGTTGTGAAGTCTGCACTCAAGGCAGTGGTTACATCATGGTGATAGGCCCCGGTGCAAATATTTTTTTTGTGCCCTCCATCCCCGCCATAAACACAAGCGCGCACACACACAATGATTTTTCCCGGTGGGCCGATCAATAATGGGCCGATGGACGGCCCTTTGAATTTTTTTTTTTTTTAATGTATTTTTTCTGCTGTGCCTTGCCTTGGTAACTACCGTAAATTACTAACCGGGTTTCAATTAACTGCAGGGTGCAGGTGTTTATTTTGATAAATAACCGCCGGTTCCAAATAAATGCCGGGTCTAATTTATTTTAAAAGAAAATCGAGGAAGAAGACGTGACCACTGACACTGCATGTTTTTCTACTTCGCCTTTTTCACGTATTGTGCTGCTTTCTGTCAGCCAATATAGCATTGATGATCGCCATGGCTCCGGTGCAGCAAAAAAAATAATAAAAAGTACGACTTGAAATTCAAACTTTCTGTCGTAAAATATGCAGAAAAAATTCGGGAGAAGCAGCCGCCGGATGTTTCTCTGTCGACCCCAATAGAGTGAGAGATAAAACGGAGCTTCAGCGTCTGTCGGAGGAGGACAGCAACAGTTCCAGGCTGCTTGGTGGAGGTAGGAAGAAGGCTAGCGAGGAGCCTGAGATAAACATGCGGGAATGGGTTTTCAGCAAATGGGCACGCCAAGAGAGAGTGTCCCGCAAAATGATCAGGGCGATGGTGAAACAAGTGTACGTCACTGTGAGTGACAGCAGAGTTGAGGAGTTTCCCGCGAGTTTCCCTTCGCCGCAACAACTTCACCTGCAGAAGGGATGGATGCCAGAGAATTCACAGAGAAGCTGGCAAAGTTTGTGACATTTTCATCCTGGATTTTTGTGAGGAAGGAATTAAACGCCTGTCTCCCAGCCCGGGGAGAGAGACATGCATTGGCTCAGCCCACAGTGCTCAGCTGCAGACACAGCAGAGAGGTAAAGATTGGCCCAGTGGCTTGTCTGTCTAAAGAATACCTGGCCTGGTGATTGGACAAATGATCATTTCCTCCTCCTATGCCGGCCACTCAGCGTTACCTTGAAGTCCAAAGTAAACGACAATCTGTAAAAACCCCACCTATTGGCTCCCAGAGGGCAGAAAGCCAAGAAGTGGACACAGAAAATGACAGTGGAGTGTGACACTGACACAGTAAAAATAGAAGAACAGAGAGAAGAACCTATAGAAAGGCGCTGCCCTGACAGAGAGAGGAGAAAGCCAGATTATTATGGTGACTATATTTGTGGTTTTGAAGATGACATGACCAATGTTGACTACTGTTAAGACTTTTGTGTAGTGTGCCTCAAAATTTACTTTGAACAAAGTGGTGATTGTGTTAAGATGTCACAACGCAAATATGTACAGAAAATACTGGCAAGGTTTCTTATGCGAGACTGTAAAACTTGACTACAGTGATGATGCTGAAGAAATGAGTGATGTCACAAAATACAGGGAAGCAGTCGGTAGCTTAATCTACCTGGCAACCTGTACAAGGCCAGATTTAAGCTTTACCAAACCAACTGTTGAACAGTGGACAAGTGTCAAGCATGCTTTAAGGTATTTAAAAAGGACATAAAACAAAGAACTCTGTTTTAGAAAATACAGATAAGATAACCTAATACATGCTTACAGCGATGCTAATTGGACTGCTGATGCTAGTGATCGAAAAATGTACGACAAGGTACTGCGTTAGCTTGAACAGAAGCGGTCCTAAACTAAAACTAAACGACAGCCTACAGTCGCATTGTCCACCTGTGAAGCTGAGTATATGGCATTAGCTGGGACTATGCAAGAGTGCTTATACTTAAAACAGCTGTTAGAATGGTTTGATGGTCAAAAGTACAAATGTAATGTCTATGAAGACAATCAAGGCGCTATAGCCTTAGCCAGAAATCCTGTTCATCGACAACGGTGTAAGCATGTGGATATTAAATACCACTTCATTAGGTCTCTGATAGATGGAGACAAGATCAGCTTGGAGTACTGTCCAACAAACAATATGGTTGCAGATATACCCACCAAGCCTGCTACTAAACTAAAGCTGACAAGGTTTGCAATGTTTTTGTTTGGCACATGAAATGTTTGTTTTCCTTATGAATTGTACAGTATTAGAGAATAGATTCCTCCTTAAACGTGAGCATGTGGGGGTGTTGAGAGATGTGCTCTCATTAATGTATTATTGTGCCCCATAGCATGGTTTTATAAAGTATGTCATCACTCATCGTGTCGTGTGTTGCTGCTGTGTGATGCTGTGTGATTATAATTAGGACTTAGAATTTAACAAAATAACTATGTATAATACTAAAGTGACAAAAAAAAAGGAGATTTATCGCCTGACCATGCAGGTCACCTCAGCTGTATGAAGCATTTTAACACTATTAAACAGTTAGGGAAGGAAGTGGTTAAATGCAAACAGGAGTTGTCTGATGAAACAAATAGTCATCAGTTATGTTGTCTGACCTTAAAGTGCTGCCCGATGTCCCACTATCTATCTGGTATTGTCTTTTCAGTTGCTGATGAGTCAGGAAGCAAAGTGTGTAGCCATTACAGTCAGTTAGACAAATACAAATGCTGTTGCTGTATGTTTAGGTGCCGCGCAGTGTTTTGGATAACGTTAGGTCAGCTGCCTCATATGAGTGCATGAGGAACTGGGGTGGCCAATCATTCATTTTGGGTAGATAAAGTGTTCTTTGTTTTTTAAAACAACATGTTGTTGCTAATGATTTGCCGGTTTCATGTTAATGTGTCAGACATTAAAATTCTTCACAATTTGCAATTGTCATTCGTAGTCAGTGAGTCAGATACTAACGTTAGCACTGAACCACTTCCAAGCTAACGTTACGGTTCGATTACATCCAGTGTGTTTTACTTCCAGGCTTAAATAAATGTGCACTGACATTTTTGAAATGTAAAAGTATGCGTTTTCCATCGTATAATGGAACACTATCAAACAGTTACGTTAGCTAGGCGGTGGTAGGATGCTAACATTATAGCTAATGTCAGGTTATCTAATATGTTGATTTACCTTGAAATATGGTCCGATGTCCCTCCAAATGTTCACTACCCAGTGTCTTTTCGGTTGCTGGTCAATCAGGAAGCGGTGAAATAACAACAATTTGACAGATTCCCCGTGTTTATATGACTTGTAAACTGGGACAGCAGCACAGCACATGACATAACATGATAGGAAAATGGCCGCTATGTCTATGTGGTCTGATTGATTTTCTGCCAATATGTCATGTTGTGTCAAAGTCTGTTGAGGTAAATTCATTTAAATTACATTACATCAAGGCTCTTATGAGGGTTAAAAGTAGCAAAATATGCTACTTTTAACCCCCATAAGAACCTTGATTGTCACACAGAAACACTGAATAATTAATCATAATAAGCATGATTTCTAAACTATTCCTTTAAATTAGATATCTATACAGGGATCATTGGTAGTAAAACAGCTCATGGGTCACAAATTGATAGTATTAAATGGTATCAATTACTTTAATTGACTGTAAATGCTAAACCTTCTGACAATAATGAGGTGTTATCAAGCTTCTTTTGACCATTTCTTTATGCCTGCTAATCCAGCAGCTCAGACCACAATGACCCACGACAGTATTCAGCTCTCAGTGCCGATTGACCTTAGTCCGCAGTCCACAGAGGCTTTTCTAGTAAAATGGGACGCTGGACAAAGGCCAACGAAAAAAAGGGATGTCAGCAAGTCAGAGTTTGTTTTTTTTTCCACATTGCTCATGTGATCTGCCCTGAACTTCCTTCCCTATAGTCACACCAGAGGGCAGCGAGTGGGGAGATTTCAGTTCCACTCAGAAGCTGAAGAACGTGGTTTCATGGCTTCAGGATTACATAAATACGTTTGAGCAAGTGGAAACTCTTAGTGGCTGTTAATTGAGACGGATCAATCTGGATACATGAGATTAGACTCAACCCTTTTACTGTGGGTTACAATTAATTTACAAAAAGTTGTATACATTTAGCAGATAATATAAGAAGTATTTCTCTTTTTAACTCCTTTTTCCAAGTTGTCCCACTTCACCTCAGATATGTTAAATTCTCTTTGGAAACACTGATTGTTGGTTTGATCACTGATGATGAAACGAAGTACAATGGATATGTGGATGAGTTTGTTATTTAGTGTCACACAAGTCATCTCCAGCTAAATAATAACAAAATGATCTTTTGATTTCACAGATGGGACACACAAGTAGCACGTATCTATCAAGTGTAATTGTATTAAAGTTGTAAATGAATATTAATATCTACAGTTCTGTAGAAAAACTGTCAAAGGATAGAAACAGAGGTGACGTCTACGGGAAAGGATTATAACGATTTGTATTTCATGCGGAAGCCTGAAGCCAGTTTGGAGTGGACAGACCGATTCTGATTTTTATCGCTCATCTGCGGAGAGTATTTCAACCTTCTGCTTCATTGCTTGGTGTTTTTCACTGTAGTTAAAGGATAAGTTCACACAAAAATGATAACAATAACCAGTCACACTCAAGCCAGTGTCCTCGACTTGGGTGAAGCCTTTTTCAAGTTAACGGCACGGATTGATTCCAGAAGATATTCACCAATACCATGGACATGACCTCAGTGTCTACAGCTCTGATCCTGAGTTATTTAACACTGGATTACTGTTGATTTTTCACTTCAAACAATCCTGAAATTTAAGCTGACAAGCAAAGTGATCATCACATAAAGTAAAGCTCCTTTATATAACATAACATTTCACATGACGGGCGTAGACTCGGTGTGCTACAAAAGAAAAAAAAAAGAGGCAATGATCACAGTTACGTATAAGATTATAAGGTAAATACATACGTAAAAACAAGTAACATAAGATAAAAACATGTGATAAGAACATAGCAGATAAGAATGTCTGAATGCTAGATAGATAGGGAATAATACTAAATCTAGACAAATGTAAAAGGAAATCAGAGGTCGTATTATCACATAAATGTGTTTTAGTGAGAGCAGATTTATCATACACATTTTATATTAAGCATTTAGCATCACAAAGGGGAATAACATGTTAAACATGTTCTTATTCTTGGTCTCTAATGGTAAAAAAGAAAAAAATCACCCGCAGGAAAAATGTGTCAGTGGAAAAGACCTTCACCGTCATGTTTTGTGCTCGAGTCATCATGTGACTGTTAGTCAGTTCGGTGTTGAGCGCAAAAAGCCTGACAGATGTTTACTGTGTGTGGGGCTCTATGTGAACCAGTCTGACAATGAAACAAAGCTCACATTCAGCTTAGCCTGTGTCTGTCCACGGCACTTCACTGTTTGTTCCTTCGCTGGAGTAGGGGAAAAGGCCCGATTGTCTTTTAATGTGCTGCACGGCAACCTCTTCAAGTTCATGTTGGGTGTAATGCTCTCTTGATCTCTACTGAAGAGGGGGTCTTTGTTCTTTCTGTGTTGGTTCAGAGAAATGTGCTCATCCACATGCATCAATATTTGTTCAGAAGGTGTGGTGACTTGTGTTTGTTTAATCTAACCTGTCAGGTTTTTGATCTCAAGAATGTAAAGCATGAGTTCTTAAAACAAATAAAGTTTCCCCACCTAAAAATGGTGTAACTCTACTCACACCACCTTTAATGTTTATTGTCCCAACAAACTGAGATGCTACAGCAGAAGATGAAGAGATAATAATGAGGTTGCAACAGCTTGCATGAAGCCTGGCAGAAGCTAAAGCAGTGAGAACCTACCCTCTGGTGGTGAGTTTGAGAGCTGACAAAATCCTGGCGATTAGGCATCTAATACAATATAAATCATAAATCTATACCAGGGCATAGGTTATTATAATGCTCTCTCTATTCTTTATGATACATTAACATTTTATACATGTTTATTTGTTTTTTTCTATTTAACATTGTAAATGAAACGTAAATGAAACCAGCAAAAATTGAATAAAATTAGATAAAAGGACCAAAAATTTAGTTTTTAGTGCATTAAAAGATTCCCCCCCGAATTCAATAAAGGAATTAAAAGTGAAGTACGGAAGTTCAGTCAATGGAATCTCTTTTGGTAAGTCTGAGCAGAGTGTTCAGTTCTGTTCAGTTTGACCGGAGTCATCCTGTTCCTTCTGCTTTCAAACTAAGAGCTGGCATTTTTTTTGAAACCACTCGACAAAGATTAAGAGCAGCATCTGGTGTCTGTATCATCTCAGAAAATCTCAATGCACTTAGAAAATATTACAAAAATCACATCAGAATAATAAAAAAAGATCTTTCTCTGTTTTTATGAAAGACTTGAATAAGCAGAGAAATATATTTGAACACGTATAAAATAAATAAAAAATAAAATAAAATAAGATAATACAAGGGGATAAGTTTGATCATCAGAATTTCACTTCAGTCTAGTACGACTCCACCGGGTCACATTTTTTAAAATATAAGTTAAATGACAAGGAATATGGTCACCAATGGCTACAGAACGGCAATTTAACCCAAATCTTTCTTTTCATTTCAGACAAATTAACTTTAAGAGTAGTGCTGGTCCTCTCTACGTGTTCTGTGTACGGTGTTGAACATGATATCAAAGCGCTTTCTTTATTCGGCGAACCAAATATGGCAAATTAATCATGAGGTCAATAAAACGTTGCGGGCATTTTTACCACAGAAAAAGTACAGATGACAGTGATATTTGTCCCCAACGCAGCAAAAAGTGCACCAGCAGATACACCCTAAGCTCAAGTGTGCAGATGGAGTCGAGACGTCTCTGTCCAGCGCATACTGTACGCCACTTAATGCTGCACACTTTAATGGTCAAATTACAGAAAAGCAAGCTTCAAGTAGCTTACAGTGATGCCTTGAGAGTATTACCTGAATGACCTAGATGGGATAGTGCCTGTGAAATGCTTGTAACATAACCTGTGGAGACACTAGTAGAGCTGTCACTTTGTGAGACAATAATATAAGTTTTTCTTTTCCTCTTTTATACCGTGATGACGTGAGCTCTGGGTCTGTAATAAAGTCAGAATTGAATCTAACTAACTAAGTACTACCACGTTACAGGACCATAATGCAGACCATGTTCGTGTAGGTGTTCAGGCTCTCATGATCAATCTGTGTTTCACCCTGAGTCACGCTGACTCACTGTCTATATCTGACTCATCCTGATCACCTCATGGAGATTATTAGGTTTATACATCAGGATCAATGTGTGTGTGTGTGTGTGTGTGTGTGTGTGTGTGTGTTTAAAACAAGAACTGAACAAGAGCCTATAATGCAGTGTTCACATATGAAATCAATTAAATAGGAAATAACTTAGAGCAGTTTATTTGAAGCTGTTAAATTGGGGGATTTAGCATTCATAAGAAGTAAATAAACTCTTAACATTGTTTTTTTTAATGTTCTGGCAAGTGTGTAATGATGTCAAGGGGCTCTGAAGCTTGGTCTATGGTGGTGTGACGCCCCCTGTTGAAATGAATATACAGCTGCATGATAAAACTACTACACTCATTTTTGAACGTGCTTTACTCGCAGTATAATGTGATATTTGGCTGCAGAGGCCCATGTTGGTAGTTTAGAGCATTCACGGTACAAAAAGAGAAGTTTAGCCTTAAAAATCATCACAGTCTGAATTAGAAAAGAGAGCAGAATATAAAAAGCAGGAGGGAGCTCATGACTCAAAATGGCTCATGAAGACAGCAAACAGCCTGGTTCTGTCCAGCAGCAACAAAATCCTCACATCAGCACCTCTGAAACTCAATCACTAGCACATTTTATATTGTTTGTTTAATCGTCCCAATATACTGTACACTGTGATGTGTCTTTTAAAAAAAGATGTATATACACACAAACCCACACACACACACACACACGTTGATCCTGATGTATGAACCTGATAATCTCCATGAGGTGATCAGGATGAGTCAGATGCAGGCAGTGAGTCAGTGTGACTGAAGGGGAAGCACAGACGGCTCATAAGAGCCTGAACAACAACAGCAACATCGTGTAAACAAGGTGGATGGATGGATGAATAAATAAGTTACTATTAGATAACGCTAACTGGACGTTTAATATATTAATTTACATTTAGCAGACGCTTTTATCCAAAGCAACTTACTGTAATTCATACACTTATGGCAAGGTACCGACCAGGAGCAGTTTGGGGTTCAGTATCTTGCCCAAGGACACTTCGACATGCAGACCAGGGGAATTGAACCAGTGACCTTCCGATAACAAGGCCCTGGCTCTACCCCCGAACCACAGTGGCCAATTGTATATGAGCCTACAATTTAAATTTATGTGGCCTGTACATTTATTTTCAGCCAAAATCTGGTGATCTTACTGATCCTCCTGCACCACATGCCATTTCAGAAAAAAAAAAACAACAAAACCTTTATGTCACATTTTGATTAAAAAAACAGTTTTAGCTGTGAGACTGAGCCAAGGTAGGGTCAAAGATGGTAGCAGCAACAAGAAATCCAATCACAATGCCACCCAGGCAGCAACAAGAACAATGTAATATCATAAACAGTGCATAGACATGGCAACAACATTAGCTAATAGTGTTTTTTAAAAAATTTTTTTAGGAAACCTGCTGCTGGCTCCAGCTTCATGTTCACATTACTGTACGACAGTGGAATCAGTCGCTCATCTAAAAGTCTTGGCTGGAAACCAGAGAAGTGAATTTTCCAAAATATCAAACAACTCCTTTAACATGCACATTGGTCGATTGGTCTGAATGCACCTTCTTTTCATACATCACCTCTCTCTTGCGTAACATGTGACAAGATATTCAGTCCGGTGAATGTGCAGTCAGAATGACAACACATCTAAGTGTCATGTGACCCTGTTATGGGCCGCGTTAGATGATTTGAGGCGAGGGTCTGAAAGCTCACATGGTCGTCTCTTCATCAAACAACATCAGCGCCCGGTGACGCGGCGGCAGAGGCCCACGCAGGCCGCTCTCGCTGAGGTTCACGCAGAGTTGATGGAGGGAATCACTTTAGAGGATTAACCCTGTCATCTGTTTGGATTAGAGGGAGAGCCTACCTGCCCATCTGTCAGCTTTAGGCGGACGCTGCCTTTGCGTGAGGAAGGCCTCACCAGCACTCACTCACTCTGACCTCATCTATTCAGATGAAAAACACGACACTCCATGCCATGTCTGGATTGTGATGCTGTTCCTTCTAAGTGCAATCTTAACTCCCTGCTAAAGGATGCAATGCCCTCTTGTACTTCATGTAATGTATGTGAACAAAACTACAGACATGACCTCTGGAGACGAATCCACCTAAATCCCCTCCAGAGATCATCAATATTTCATTTCTAATAAGGTAAACATTATAAAGGGTATATGTGTAGTAAATGCACATAGACAAATGTGCTGCTTTATCTTGGAAAAGGCATTTAGTAGGCAGTGAACTGTGGATAACCCGAAGTGCTCACTAACACGAATCTTGACGGATGTGTGTGCTCAAAATCGAAGAGAAACAAGTCTTTTGTGTGCATAAAAAAAGTCAACTATTGAAAAGTGAGAGCAAAAACAAGTTTTGTGCTGATATTTTTTGATGAGTGTATTTTTCTATAGTTCTGTTAATGTTGTCCCTTCATGTAACTCAACTGCATAGTGAGTGCGGCTTCCTGTTGTTGCCGCACTGATATTTACTGAGATGTTTGCGCTAAAGTAGACGACAGACTAGAAGTACTGCTGCGTGAGTTTTCGTAGATTCTTTTTCTTTGTTTGGATATGTTGCAGGTTGGTACGATGAAATGGCTGATGGCTGAGCTCCATTTAGCTGCGTCACCGTCGGGGTTCTGGTGTTGTGCATGTTGGCTCACTGTCACAAAATCTAAATGGATCCATTGTTGATGTTATCAGCAACGTCCGTACAGCTGTGAGTGCTGCGAAAGAGAGCAGGGGCCCTGAGGGTCAAAGCACAACAACATTTCAGAGAACGCAGCATTTAGGACGGGAAAACAACATTTTTGAAAACACAGAATTGGGACTGAGAGCACTTCACAACACAAACAGGACATTGAGCTGAGGGAACTGGATGCTGTGCAATCCCAAGCAAAAAGTACTGAAACCGGAATTTTCTTGGTGTCTTAGACACTCTGGGTCACCGTAAAAAGGCTGTTTACTATGTGTACGATTCCCTTTTTGGATGCTGATCACCGCGTGCAGGTTTCACAGTTTCACAGAAACACTTTGGAAATCACACTGGTTGTTCTGTTTATGCTGCTGGATGCTGGCGTCCCTGCTCTGACTAAACAGAGTTCATAGTTCACCCAGCACTTTATTTTAACCCTGAGGAGGAGGAGGAGGAGGAGGACGGAGGAGGGAGAGGATGACGCCGGTGGCGATGCCGCATGTGGTGGAGGTGTGACGGAGGATTCTGAGGTTACTGAGAGTGTGTGTGTGCAGAAGGGGAACTGTCTGAGGTTAGCTGCTCACGCCCACGCACAGAATAAACCAACAAACCTTGATATCCACCTACACAACGACTGCACATTCAATCTGGACTCTTTCGCTCGCTGCTTCTCTGTCATCTGCGCTGCATCATCAACATTTCCGCCCGCAATTAGCACATTTCCGTCCTTCCTGTAATTCATGCGCGACTGCTGTGGGCCGGTGAGGCTCATTATCTGTGGATTTACACCGGCTGACCTCTTGCAGATGTTGCACCGCGCGCCATTTAACTAAGCTGCCTGTCGCCTGCTGCACGGCGAGCCGACACCCCACTAACCCCGTCCTCAGAGCCACATCCCTTGATTTATCTCCCTCTTTCCATCTCGCCGCTCAACCCACTGTGTCCTCTTTATCTGCCTCTTCATCGCTCTCTAGCTCCCTTTCAGCTGATGGAGCTTATTGTGGACAAATAGGCTTAGGAGCATGCAACTATGGCAACGGCCAATCGTAAAAAGCTACATAAGCACTTCATCAGGGGCCGTGATCCGATGGCTCCCATTGGAGATGGTGCCCCCAACCTCCCGCAACAAGTAAAGGCAGGCCGGAGAGGCTCCTGGGAGGGAGGAGGGGAGAGACGAGAGAGAGAGAGAGAGAGAGAGAGAGAGAGAGAGAGAGAGAGGTGGAGATAATACTGTGGGACCGTGTGAGAGGACGGGAGAGCGGAGAGAGAGAATCCATTTCTCTTTTCTCTCTGCTTTTCATTCAGACGGGCTTCTCCCTGTAGATACACACATCTGATTTCTGAGGATCTTCCACCTTTCAGTCATTTTGATTCTTGTGGAGTCCAAGAAAAACTTAAAAAGAAGAAGAAGAAGAGGAGGAAGAAGAAGAAAAAGAAGAAAAAGAAGAACGAGAACAAGAGGTAAGAAAATGATTCTGTTTTTAAAACCTGTTCATTATCAATCCCTGGACCAAGTGATTGTGACCAGCAATCATTCAGCCATATTCAGGAGGATATTCTGCTCGTGTCTGTCAGAAGTACAGCCGGCAACACAAGCGTCCCTGAAAAGCAGGGATTTTACTGGGCAAAGAAAGAAAGACAGAGAGTTCAATCAAGGTGGATATGCCAGGGAAAAATAAGTCAGTTTCAGCTCACTTATCTTCAGTCAGTCAGCAAATATTCAGATAATCATTTCAGTTTTTAAAGCAATGCCACTCTAGATATGAACATTTTACACTTTTCTTGGCTTTGCTTTATAATCAGTTGAATATTTGGGGGTTTTGGATTGTGTGTCAGACTATACAAGAGCCATCGGGCCATTTTAAATTCTTTTCTGATACTTTATAAAAGAAAATACGAATTGATTAATCAGTAATGAAACTAATCATCAGCTGCTGTAGTCCTGTTTATTCATTTGCCTACAAATGTTTCTCTTCTGTAAAAGAATACGTGCTAAAACAATATCTGAAAAACATGGACTAACAATGCAGTCTATCATATGGAGGCACTGTGACGGACGACTGTGTTGTGCTGGATGTGTTTGACTCCATTTTGAAGGGCTAGTCCACAGGTTAGTGCAGGGCTGCGACTAACCTCCCTCCTTCTCCGCACATGTTGAGAGTCTGGCCTCACTACTGCACACCTAGAGCTGCGTGAAGCACGCGCAGCTGCTGTGGGCTGGAGGTGACCTCAGAACCTGAACAGATTACAACAAGACAGATTTAAAACTAATTGTCCATCTAATCGAAGAGCTACCTGCAGAAATGTGTACACGTGCAGCACCAAAAATAATGTGCACTCCGGCTCAGAAACATACAGTGTAAGCAACTAACAATTGTTTTCTGCATCTCTAATATAACTAACTCAATTAATCGATCCTTCGGAAATGACAAGATTCCCATCATAATTTCTAAGGCTCAAGACCTTCAAATTGCTTTTTTTTTTTAACGAGCCCATCAGTTGAAGGTGACTCTGACACCTTCAACTTTTCTGACTAACTTTTTGATAAATTGACCAACAAATAGTGAAAAAATGCCCAGTGCAACTTTCACTGCCCCAAATGACGTCTTAAAATGTTTAGTTTTGTTCCAATAACAACTGCTCTATGCTCTATTTAACGCAGTGTCAGACACTCGTGTGAGATAAATGTGGGATAAAGGTGATTCCAAAGACAATCCAGGCACGCCAAAAA
>CAEMYA010000010.1:2606118-2640135 GCA_903131615.1 Diplodus sargus
AAAAAGGAAGTGGTATGTGAAAAATAAAAGCAGCAAATTCTAAAATTTGAGAGACTGGAACAGAGCAACGATTGCTGTATTTTCAAATTTTTTTGCATCCAAAACTCATTGAGTACATTTTCAGATGGAATTCAGTTGCTGTCACAAATGACAGAGAAAAGCAGCAAAGGTTCCCGTTTAAGAGGCTGGAACAAGAGCGTGTTCGGCATTTGTACATGAAAAATTACCTCAGAAAATGATTTGGATATCAAAATTGTTCCTAAATCGTTTATCTTTGTCTGACTAATTCATCAGTTATTTCAATCTTATAATCATAGGCTTGCAAAAACAGGAGGAGCTCTTGCAGCTCAGGCGGTCCTTTTGCTTCACATTCATGACCTTCAGCAGCCTCTTCTGTAGGTTTCTGTTCTTTTATCACAATTAAAACCACAAAAGGCCGACTGTTGAATGGAGCTTGATTGAATACAGCATCTGTGGGAGCGGATATGACACCTGTAGAACAAAGAGCCAGAGGATGAGGACGATTGGGGGGGGGGCGGCTCTGAGGAATATGTCGGGGTGTGAAAACTGCAGGCAGTGGTTGTGGTGTCACAAATGATGTCAAACTACAGCAGATGTGAGGACTCCACTGTAATCTGTAATCAACTCAACGAGACACACAATTCAATGTTCAGTGTAACTCTCTGTTTTGTTTTAGTTCTCTCCCATTTCTCTGCAAAGCAGATATTTCTGTTACCATCAAACCTCTCAAAGATGTCTCAACAGCAGCAAATCTAACCTGCAGGCAGTGTGCACACTCCTTTTATTCTCCAGTCACACACAACCTTGAACGATCCACTTTGAATGTGCAATCAATTAACCGAGCAAACATCTGAAATCATTTCAGTGTGCTGACTACCTGTGATAATCTCTCCCTTGGCAGGGGGCTGCGAAGAAGAACAAGGCCATGGCCTCCTGGTTCAACTGGAATGAGCCGTATCACCGGAGCCCCCAGAGGGACCCGGCGGACGTGGTGACCGACACGCTGATGGTGGAGTTCAGCTGGCAGCTAAAGGAGGCCGAGAGGCTGCAGAGAGAGAGGGAGAACGAGTACAGACGCCTCAAGACTGGAGTGGACTACAGCTGGCTGGCCAGCACGCCTCGCTCCTCCTTTAGCATCAGCACCGGGGAGAGGCTGGGCCTGGAGGACCTCTGCTCCAAGGTGCCGCCGCCCTGCTGCGGCTTGGTCATACTCAAGTAAGGAGACAAGAAAACTCATCATGTAGCTGTAGCAAAATGTTAATGAAGGTTCTTAGCCATCCACAGCATGGTAATCCTGTGTGCTGCATAAAAGGCAACTGGACGTGTTTACATTTCTTGAAGACGTTTCTCCTCCCAGGGGCTTCTTTAGCTCTAACTAACTGGAGGGGAGTTGCAGGGTTTTAAACCGTGTGTGGGAGTGTCCATACAGAGTCGCTAAGGACAGAGTCGTTAAGCCTGAAACACACCGGGCCAACCATTGGCCATCTGAAGCATTTGGGGAGACTCGGACGAGTTCGGGAACAAATCTGTTCAGTGTGTTCAGCTGCGTTGGAAGTTTTTGGAACCGCGTGGACAGCGTCTGCTCCGATTCAACCTGCCAGGTCTAAGAACCTTGGCTGTTGGCCATCTGAGCCATTGGATACTCTGGTTGGGCGTTTGCTAGCTGTATGACCATTCTGATTGGCGGTGTGCTAGCGAATCAGTGCAGTGAGTGGCAGGGGCGGAATTCTGGATTACTGGCACGAGACTAGTGCCAACCGATGTTAAGGAGGCTTATTGCATCTTGCGCAAGCGCAGAACGTACACGCTACTACGTAATTGGCAGCCGTCGAGGCGCTATGTTGCAATGCAACTTTTCTGCCGAACGGGTCAGACGAGAGGCAATGGAGTGGTCGGATACAGGCAGCTGGCCGACGGTTTGAGTCTGGGCTGTGTGTGGGAACCTTTAGGGTCACTTGTTGGTCGTTGACCCAACCAGCCTACATGTGGGTTGCTAGGGCTAGCTGAGCCCAGGTGTGAATGCTTGTTTAGCTGTCTGGGAGGGAACTCAGTACAGCATTGTAGTTTGGGGATAAGTAGGATAAGTTATGTTGTAAGCCTTCTCCTCTGTTCAAAGACGGTCGTTCCAGTTTGACATAGATGGATTTGTTTACTCCTCTTTCAAACCATCTGTCTTCTCTGGCTCAGTGTGTTGGTAGGTTTGAAGTGAACCTGGATATGTTGGTTGCTGAAGATCACATGATGGTTACTGAAGTATTGATCTGTGTGTGGAGGTTTTCTGAATAACCTCAATGTTAAACCTTCTGTCATGTTCCATGTGTACTGCACAGTCCAAGAAGGGCAGACTGTCGCTTTGACATCTTCCCAAGTGAACTTGATGTTGTGACAGGGAACAGATTCCTGGGAAGACTCTGCTCTCAGCTTCTTCAGTGTAGAGGTTGGCCACTACTGGGGACAGCGGTGATTCTATGGCACAGCCATGCTTCTGTCTGTAGAAACCTTTACGTGGTCGTCAGACAGAGGTCAAGTAAGGCCGTCACAGTTGGTTCTGCTGGACAGAGTGCTGTCCTGTAGCGGGTGTTCCTTCACTGTATTTACTGCTTCTTGAGTGGGAATGCATGTAAAAAGTCATGTGACATCATAAGAAACCATTGTTTCATCTGGGTCCAGTGTTGTATCTCTCACCTTGTTGATGAAATCCTGTGAGTTTTTGATATGGTGTTGAGTGTTACCGCCCAAAGGAGCTAGGATACCAACTAAGTGCTTGGATATGTCATAAGTAGCTGAGTTGATGACGGGTCTGAGCGGCACTCCTTCCTTCCTTGTGTATCTTTGGGAGTCCATAGATGAATGGCATGGCTTCCCTGGGCTACAATCTGTGATATATTCGCCTGCCAATGCTGTCCTTTTCCAGTTTTTGCAGATATTCAATAACCGACTGAAGTGGCAAAACTGCGACTTTTTAAATGTACATACACAATTCAAGCAGGAGTGATTGTCTCTCACCATTGACTGCTGTTTTATAGTTAGTTAGCAGTTAGCGGCTGCTCCGGGCATGTGCTGCCCCCAGTGCCTTTGGAGCATGAATTCAACAGGTGGGCAGTTCTTACATATTTACAGCAAAATGAGTGTATACAGGCAGGTTTTTTTTCTTCTTCTTGTCTATCGCCGAAAAAATTGGGAACAGTAGAAAGCAGCATGCCACACACCTGATTAGACTACATCCAGAAGACATTAAACTTTTTTTTTTAAAAAGTCTTGCAAAAAAACATTCTGATTTAGACACGAAGTATTTTCCCGAGCTGATGATGGACGTAACTGAGGAGAAATCTTGTTCCTTTCTCATTTCTGTCGAGATTTGCACATGAGCAGTACAGATCAGGCAGCTGGTGATGACACAGAAGCCACTGATAATGTAACCGTTGTTACTATTTTAGTATCTTCAGCTTCAGTCTCTGTCTCTCTTCAGTGCTGTTTGAACAGAGACTAATGGAACAGTGTTAACAAGCCAGCACCCTTAACGGCAATGCGCGTCATAAAATCACTTTGCCTGGAAAGGAGCGAAAAATCATCATACTGTATCAACCAGTATGCGTTTCCTCAGAACAGAGAGGCCATATTTCTTGTGCAAACCATTTTTTTTTTTTTTTTGAATAATTGTCTCAAAGAGTATTAAAATCAAATAAAAACAAAAGTGAGAAGACCATATCCTCCCTTCAGCAAAAACAAAGAAAACATATACAAACCTCCCACTTTACAATGTAACCCTTTTTCATAAAATCACACTCCTTTATTCTATATGTTTTGCATTTATTAATGTCGCTAACATGATTTTATTACGTTGACGGTGGACCACAGGTTGACCGAGAGTCACTGTGCTGAGGTGGATGCTGTGTATAGAGAAACGACAGACTGGTGCCCAGATGTACTTCAATCTCAGAGAAAGCGTTAATTACACTTCACAGGCAATCTGAGAGCTGAGGTCTCCTCGTCTCCAGCTAATTAAAATCACACAAAGCTGTTGGTGCCAGTGTGTGTGTGTGTATGAGATTTCTACTTTCAATTAGCACTTCACTGCATTCTCACATTAACGCCACTCAAACTGCCTCCCAAAAACTGTCGAACTCTAACAAGACACCTGAGGCCCAAACAGATGCCCAAACAAGCTCAGGACATCTCTGCTGCAGATTAAAGGAGAGTGACACCAAAGAATTACAGAGCCATGTGCTGGGTGGCAGCTGCTCAGTGTCCTTGTCTCTGCCAAAGACAACGCTTAGTGTTTGTCTCTCTGTTGTCAAATCTCGTGAACAGATTCTCATGGAATTTCAAGGACAGTAGATCTGATACTTCCTCCATTAAGACACAGGGCAGGCCTGGCTAGCTGCTTAGCATGCTAACTTAAGTGGATAGCCCTGCAACACAATGCACAGACGCCTCTGAAAATGCATTTCTGATTAAACAGAAAAAACAAATGGACAACATCTAAACTCAAGTTTCTCCATTTTACCAAGTCGATCTAAGTCGAGCTTGATTGCCTCGTTAATCGTAAAACACATTTAATTCAGACTGAAACAGAACATTCTTTCTGCCCCCTTTAGGTTCAGAGCTAAAGATTCTAATAATAATGATAATAATAATAATAATAATAATAATAATAATAATAATAATAATAATAAATGTATTAAATCTCAAAGTGCTACAGGAAAAGCAACAGCAAAAGTGAAAACATTAGCAAAAACACATAAAAGTCAAAAGTCAACTTAGAGGTCATAGGATCTGCTAAAAAGTCCTTCATTCTGGCCATTTGCTTCAAATCACACCTTTAAAATCAAGCATTTTTATATGTGAATATAAAGTAATGCGGCATTTGGTAGTATATTTTACAGAAACATCTACTTGACCTTTACTGAAGTGTTGGATTTAAAATGTGAGTACAAACCCGCTTCCTGAGCAGGAGAAATGTACTTTTAACAGTAAAGATGCATTTGAAAGCTCCAGAAAAAGCAAAAGAAGGGACCTTGAGTGATTTGAGTGAAGATAAAGAAAGAGCTTTCACGCTGAATCAATAACTCTGATTAAGTAAATCCTCTACTAAAGGTTAAATAATCTGAACATCTGAGAATTACAGCTCACTCCTGTATTTTGGATTTTGACGGTCGGGCTGCATTTCCATGTACAACTGAATCACATACCTGTTAATTAAACACTCTCCCACTTTTCAATGAGGAGATATGACTTTTTCACATTACAGCCTTTTACGTGCGATCACAGTGACGGTTACAAAAGGTTTCGATAGCTACACACATAATATATAATAAATACCACTCTAGCCATGAACGTGACTTCTCTTCGGAGCTAACATGTGTTTGAGGGGAAGTAGGTCAATCATCAGCTAACTGGGTGCACTTACTGGGAAGCGTGCTCTCAAATAGAGCACTATTTATGGGCTTATTAAGGCCTCGGTTTCTGTTGTTAGCAGGAGGAGGAGTAATTGGGGGGGTAAGCTGGAGTGTGCTGGTGACAGGTGGGGAGGGGGCTGATGGCTGTGATCCATGTTGTCTTCTATAACAGTCGCCATTATGTTGGTGTGGTTTTCGCTCAAAGGCAAGAATATAACCTCGGATAGAAATAAACAAAATGAGGCGCTCTCTTCAGTTCATCTGCAAGGGTAGACATTTAGATAGAAATGAGAGATACTGTAAATACATTTATATCTACGCAATGACCAAATGCGTTACAACAAATGGAAAAACACAACACAGCAAATACACAGTAAAATACACACATGAATAGTCTAAAGGCTTAAGTGCTATTAGGTATGAAGTGTATGTCAGAATATAACGGTCAGTGTCTTGTCTTTTGTTCTGCACAGGTTCAGGGAGGCCCTGCAGGCCAATGAGCCCGAGGTGCAGGAGGTGCCCGGCCTGTTTCGCTCCGTCCTCCTGGAGGCTCTGGATCAGCTGAAGGAGGAGCAGGAGACTCAGCGGCTCGCCCGCCAGTGGAACAACAAGCGTGCCATGAGCATGTCCCTCGTGAACTTCAGGTCCCGCATCAAGATCAACCCGTTCGGAAGCACAGTGGGCCTGACCTCTGCTGCGGCCGACGGGGCGGGTTTGAGCGACCTCAAAACGGTGTCAGAGGATGTGGAGAGAGGGATGGAGGGGGAGGAGAGGGTGCAGAGGGTGTGGAGCATGCCTGACTTCAGATACAAAGGAACCAGCAGCAGTAAGGTTGTCTGATGTCAGGCTCTTCATGGGACAGTGATGGTGGGATGTTTCAGATGCTGAACTCCAGGACACTTTGCTGCAGTATGTCCACCGTAGACCAGAGGCGGCAAGATGAATCTCATCATCCTTCCACTCTTTTCTGTATAAGACCATCAGCATTCAAGACATCCACTACTTTATCTTAACAGCTGCAGGGGCAAGAGCCAGGTGATTTTCCTCAAATCTTTTTTAACTTGACAGCACCTTTTGTTGGGATTTGAAACAGTTTCAACTCAGCGTGAGATTATTGCAATTTGCAGTGATGTGTCTTATATTTTTTAGGCATTGGCATCTAAGCCAAAAGGGCTACTTGCTGTAGCCTGGTAGGGATGTTTATGTCATTTAATGGCTTTCTACAAGGAACAAATGAAAAATGTTTGTGATGCCAAGTCACACGGCACAAAATGGCTGTTGCGGTGCAGAGAGAGAATGTTTCGCATGAGATTTATGTATACATGTTACTCATTTAGTCTTAAATACAAACTATCTGTAATAGTCAATATAAACATAACGTCATTCAGAGGGTGAGTCACGCTCTCCCGCCACAGACTGCTTTGTTTTTCTCCCAAGAGCACACAAGGTCTCGGCACAATAATTCATCTTCCAAGGTCAGCAAACTGAAAGCTTTCCAACTGTTTTCCATTTGCAAAGATGGTGTATTAGAAGAAAGAGGCACAAACAAATGTTACCAGACCTTCTTGGATTAAACATTTCAAAGTAAAATCTTCCCAGCAGTTTATTGCCGTTTCTTGCTTTGTTTGTTCATCACACAGCAAATTTCAACAGTACACAATACGTTACTCCATCATCAATATAAAGCTTTCAACAGGATTGATGTTGGGGGACTAACAGTGATTGTATATTATACTTCGATTTAATAACAGGACTGATGCGGAAACAATATCCATGACAGAGTTTGGGGTAATGAATGTTATGGATAAGAAATACAGTTATCAACAAACAACTCAGAATTGATTCTCATCATTTAAAACAAAATGTACACATTGAAAAACTATGATGACACTGTGGTTCTCATAGCCAACCTCCCATGGTCAGTTATCTACTGAACAATAAATGCACGGGCCAGTCCAACATGTCGTAAAGTTGTCACGAATGATTGGAACAACCAGCAGAAAAATGTGAACTTCACTAATTTTACACATCAAAGCTGGATAATGTGAAAGAAGATGAATGAAGCCTTTTGTGGCAACAGAGCGGGCCGCAAAACATTTAATGAATTGCCTCAAGTGATGTCCGTCAAGTCCATGTAACCTGGGGCCGAAGACTACATGCTTAGAAAATGGTAATAAGTCTGGAGGTGTGTATATAGAAAGAAATGAGCTTAGCAGACCTCTGCTGCTTGCTCCTCATCTCAGCTTGTGGCTACATTAACCGGTACGAGCATTCATTAGCGTAACACACTGGAATCTCAAGCAAAACGGTCTGCAGCTGAGTTGCACTGTGGGTAATTTAAGTACCCGGTTATGACAAGTAGAATCCCTGGAATAAAAAAAAAAGGGGGGGTGGACACATGTTCAGAAGCCAGTCGCTGGCAGCTCAATGCTCAGACTGACGCTTTCCTACTACATTTTTCACCTTTAACTGATCTAGGTGGCCACAGATAAAATTATGGACGACACTGTGCAACATAAACAGATCTCATATAACAAAAACTGTCAGACTACGCTGAAGAAT
Source organism: Diplodus sargus (assembly GCA_903131615.1). Taxonomy (NCBI): domain Eukaryota; kingdom Metazoa; phylum Chordata; class Actinopteri; order Spariformes; family Sparidae; genus Diplodus; species Diplodus sargus. The sequence continues at coordinate 2,614,101 of CAEMYA010000010.1, forward strand.
TAGCCACCTGGGCAGTTATGTGAGAAGCTATATTTTCACCACTTCATTGCATGAGACACAGCTCCTTTGCTCTGGCTTGGTGCCGAACCTGTGTATCGATGTAAGTGGCATTCATCATATCTTTCTCAGAAAACCCCTCATTATTTTTTCTTGGAGAGCTGAGCTGTTGTGTCCTGAGTTCTGCTGACATGTCCAGGCCTGAGAACCGCTACTGGCGTGCACAGGGGCATCACAGGGTAGAGTTCAAGAACTCAAGAAGTTCTGCTCGATTTTTATCCCGCTGTAACAAAAAAGGAATGAATCAATTGTCAAACTATGAAAATGCTGTTGATTGCTTACTTAACAGCAAAAAGGTGAGATTACCTGTTTGTCTTTCTTTGACTTCTTTACTTTCATCTTTATCTTCTTCCCTGAAATCATACTGTACTTGCCTTTTTTCCGGTCCTTCAAGTACTAAAAGAAAAACAATGTATGTTCAAGGGTTCCAGAATATTAAAATTCATTAATTTAAATATGATCTATCGATATCAACTATAGATAACTATGTAATATACCAACAATATACATTTTTGATGTATGTATTTAAGGTCATACAGGTAAGAAAATGAATTTCTGTTTATGCAACCTCAATGAGAAGTTACCTTAGATATCTGTACAGGTCCCGAATTTTCCTCTCCTTTAGCTTTCTTGTCTTTTTTACGTTTATGTCGCTTCTCTTTCTTTCCTTTCTGCAAAAAAAAAACACGTTTGACTTAGTTTTAATTGAACTACTTATACAATACTCCAACCACTTCATTTTATAAATACATGAAATAAAATGCATTAGATTACTTTTTTGTGTTGTTTCTCCTTTTTCCTTTTCTTAGACTGCTTTCTGGATTTACTCCGAGAGTCTGAAAAAAATAACCCAGCACAATAATTAAATTTTTTCATCATAACAGTACCAATATCTATAGACATAAAATGTGGATTTAAAAGCAGTTAGTTAGGGTTAGGAAAAATGTTATTAAAGCATCTGAGATTTATATAATTCAGCAGAGGTCTGTAGAAATTACATTTAAGGAGAAATTTAAGTGACCAAAAAAGAAACATTTAGCCATCAAAGGTTCTCAGATGTGCTCAGACTTTAAAGACACACTTACCGCTACTGCTGGAGCTACTCGAACTGCGGCTAGATGAGTGTGATGAACCCGACGAAGAAGAAGACGATGAGGCTGAAGACGATGAGGATGAAGAAGATGAACTGGAAGAGGAAGATGAGGAAGATCTACTCCTGCTACGTTTCCGCTTCCCTTTTTCTCGCCCTGAACAAACAGAGGACAGAGACACAAAGATGAACCTTCCTTAGGAGTTCGAATGAAGGTAACTTCCTTAGGAGTTCGAATGAAGGTAACTGTGTGTTCTTGCTTAAAACAAGAAATGAGAACCGGCCATCAGGAAAACAGTGACCTGATGCACTGATGACATTATTGACAGTATAATGTCATGAAAGTATGTCATTAGTTGTCACCCAAGTCCCAACTAATGTCCCATGGTTCTCCTAAATAAATTAAAATGTAGCTGTTTTAAAAACATGTAAGCAAGTGATATTTTAAAAAAAGAATGAAAAGATATCACTCACACGAAAGAAAACATAAATATGATGGATGTTTTTTTGTTTACAGCAGCAAATAATATCAATATTATCAATAACAATGAAATTTTTTCCTCAATACAAATTGAACTATTAATTTTTTCGTGATGAATAAAAGTTTAATGATCAAACTGTAGTTGTCACACCAAGGGGGCTATTTTACCGACATTCTAAAAAATGTCTAATTTTCCAACAATTTTCCCACACAATGTACTTAATATAAAATAAACAGATGAGTGTATGGGTGAGGAACCTCTGTACATTAACATGATGACTCAACAGTTTTGCAGCATCACGTACATATTTGCAAGATTTGCAAGAATTTACAGAAACTGGAGTTAATGAATGATTAAAACTAATTGTTTTAGCTCTACCAGCGTTTAACGTTTGCATGTAGTTCACACTGCCAATATTTTCTGTTTAGTCTAAAACAACATTACATGCACACAACTTTCCTCTCGTAGTGAAACTGAGAAAACAACAGTAAAACTGCCGAAGAGTCTATATACGAGTCAAGTTTTGGACATGATGGTGAGTTTCGTGTGTCTTCTACGTAAGCAGTCTTGCCTCTGCTCCTTGATCTCCTCCTTTCATCTGACCTGGAGCTGGAGCTGGAAACTCTGCACTCCGTTCTCGTTGACTGGAAACATAAGAAATGTTGACAAATATGTTTGGTGTGTGTGTGTGTATGTGTGTGACTGCGTCCATGGTGTGACAGGACATGATTTTTTGGAACTGATATCTGAGCTCCAGGAAGATGTTACACATTACACAAGTTACGCCTGGCCATTCACAACAGGTAACCAAATGTCTCCAATCGTGGCTTGTTACAATAACCTCTGGCTAGGGACTCACGTTGATTGTCCTTTTATGTATCTTAGTGCTTAACGTTACCTGGACTACGCTTACTAAGCTAAAGCTAAATGCGTTTAAAGCTAGTAAAAAACTAATGCTGGTGAAAGAAGATGTTCTTTACTCACCATTACGCCAGCAGGTTGCGGTGGATATATCACATATATATGTACATATACGGACACAACGCCCGCTGGAAATTGGTTAAAATATATATATTTATTCGTAATTATCTCTACTGGACTAGCTTCGGCCGACAGTCTTAGGAGACATTTTGTATCCCATGATGCACCGCGGCTATACTTCAAAACAACGGAGGGAAAACGGAAACGGCCCACAGACGAGACAGCGCCCCCTGCTGCTGAACGACAGGAGCTACACTTCATCGTGCAAAGTGCAGCTGAGTCAGAACATTTTTCTAAACAGGTGAGTCAAGGCTGTTAACTAGTAGAACATACGAAGTTAATTTAATGTCTGCAGCTTTCATGTGAAGCTGCCTTTAAGCTGTAGAAGTGTAATTTGGCAGTCTTATATCTTTATCTTTTTGGAGTTATAAGGATTAATGATACAGTTGGCAGTTATTCAACGTTACACCTGGCTAGCTAGCTAATATTAAGGCAGATTAAAAGAGCAGCTTTGCAACTAACCCAGTTTTCTTTAAAGTTATGATGTTTAGGAGTTGTTAAATTTGAGAGAGACGGTGAATTAACTTCATGGCCATTTTGGACTAGTGTTTCTAGCTCATGTCTACCTGTACTGATAAAAAGGAGGCGTGTCAATTAAGCTAAAAGCTAACATCAGCATGCTAATTATGCGCACAAGATAAAAGAACAAAAAGTTGTAATAGGGAGATTTAATCAATGTAATTCAGAGAGTCTCAAGGCACATCTTTTTTCCCACCTTTTTCAAAGATTGAAAAAAGATTTTCAAGTCATCTTTAAATTCCACAAAATGTAAAAAGTCAATATCTGTCAGTATAAAGTTTACCCATAATCAAAATGAAGGATCAACCGATATGTTTTTTTCAGGGCAGATACCGATTAGTAATAATCAAGGTGACTAATAACCATTATTGGAACGAATATAAATTTGCAGTAAAATTAAGAGTCTTGTTGTCAAAGTTTAGAATAACTAGTGATGGAATGTAACTAACTAGGCTGGGCTCAAGTACAATTTACTTCACTATTTCTGCTACTTAGTACTTCCACTCTAGCTTCTAGTTACTTTGCGGATTCAGATTATTCTGTGTAAGTAGGCCATTACTTATGACGTGTAATCTATTAGATAGCGCCGTTGGTGTGACATTGAGTGAGACCACAGAATTGTGACTACAGACATGAGAAGGGATGCCGGTTAGAGCCAACGTAGTGAATTTTTAAATCGATTTATTTAATCGGCAATTGCACACAGAAAACACGGACACCGATAACTGGAAATATACTGAATATCGACTCTAATATATAAATATGATAAAAATGCCTTGAACTTGTAGATATACCACCAAAATATGAACATTTTACATAAAGATACATTTACATTAAAAACAATGGAATGATGGCCATATTTAAATGACCTGACCTCCTTCACCACATTCCTTAAATTCTTCAAGAGATATAAGTCCTTATTAGTCCATGACCAAGGTGCACAATATGAAAATGCAGTTCTTCCAAAATCTGTCAAAACCTGGGGAACATGGAAAAATCAACCACTTAGAGTTGAGGCAATTAGGATACAGAGCTAATTTGGGAGTTTACATATTTTCTAATCCTCATGCACAATGACAATACAGACTTGAATCATGAACTAATATATCATTGGCTCTGCAAATGTCAACCTACCCTGTCGCTTGATCAAAAATCAGGATCTCACCAGCGACATAATCAACGTAATCATCATTAACTCCTGACTTAACTGTGTTTAGGGACAGTTAAATGTAAGGAAGCCATGAGACTGTAATATTTAAACAAATGTCTGAACTAAGTCTATGATTACTACCACAAAACACACATAATATGGGTATTGTACAAAAACATCTTTATTATGACAGTATTAGTATATTATACAAATACAAGCACATGCCCACTGTATAAAAATACAAAATTTTGATGTGTTTCAGTGTTCTGGGCATCAAAAATCATTTGACAAACCAAAATATCATTGATTAACACTACCATGTGTGTAGTCAGTTTAATCCAGCCCTGCAGTCCAAAGGGTTATTGTTAAAGACACTCCAACACCATGCAGCTTAAGAAGATGCTGAGAAGCAAGAAATAGCTGCTCTCCAATGCTGTCATATACACAGGAGGTTTGTTGCAGGTGTGACGGACCAAAACTCAGAATTAAAAAGAATTCAACAGTAACTAAACAGATAAAAACCAGGCAAACTGATGCATAAAATGGTACTGTGAAAATTGTAAATAAAAGTTGAGCTAATTGTTACATTTACACTGCGTGTTAATGCCTGAACTTTCTTATTTTTAGGTGTTAAAGTTCCTCTTGAATTCTTCAAAAGATATCTGAAAAATATTCAGTACCAGTAGCTCTTTTTTAACCTTGCAAGGCCTTCATAAAACCGATCATGTCAAACCATCTAAAAGCTAAACTGTATGTACATGTAAGAAGAGTACACTGGATGTATATAGATAAAACACAAAAATATTAACTTCAGCTCGTCCAGTGACAGCCAGTCTAATGTCAAAATGCATCCTCATTGCATTAAAGCAATAGTACAGCTGCCTTCAGACAGGAAATGACTGTAAGCAGTGGAAGATAAGTAACCTGAGGGTTCATTAGTTACAAGGTATCATGCGACTATCCCTGCCCATGTCAGAGCTCGGGCTGACTCTGACTCTCCTGCAGAAGGGCTGGGCTCCAGTGAGGTGATGTGAAGCAGCAGATCAAGGCGGGTAACACCATCTTTGACCTAAGCCTCAGCAGAAATACATACAGAAATATAAAGAGCATATGACGAAAAATACACATTATACTTAAGACATGCGTTTATGCTTTTTGATAATAGAAAAATAAAAAACTGAAAAAAAGCTTTTGGAAGTGATTGCGTGTCAGCAGTGAAGCTCTGGTGATACCCATTGTTTGTATGTTTTTTCTACAGCGGCTCATGACTGTTAGAAAAATGAGTCATGGCGATTTTCAGTGTCAACGAAAATGAAGAAATCCCTGAAGGTCACTGTTCTCTTTTCAAATAATCAAAACTTTATTTTAGAAAAAAAAACTGTGTACTTTGGACTTTTCACTGACCTTCCTAATTATAAATGGAAACTATACCAGGGCTGCAACTAACAGTTATTTTCACTATTTCATTGCTGATTATTTCCTCAATTAATCGATTAGTTGTTCGTTCTATAAAATGGAAAAAAAATGTCAGTGTTTCTTAATGCCTAAAATGACGTTCTCAAACGTCTTGTTGTGTCCACAACCCAAAGTTATTCCATTTACTGTCATAGAGGAGTAAAGAAACCAGAAAAACGCTCACATTGAAGAAGCTAGACTGAGAGAATCTCTTCAAAAAATGACTCAAACTGATAAATGGATTACAAAATTTGATGATTAATTTAATAGTTCACAACTAATGAATTAATCATTGCAGCCTCATACTGTGATGATGTGTCACTGTATTTCTTCAGAACTGACCACAGCCCTGTTTTTTGTGTTGATGAGTGGAGTAAATTGTCTAGTCTTGATAAGACTGACAATTTGATCTCTGCAGACACGGTGTAGCTGATTAATTACTCTCCTTCATTTCCAGATCAGTGGACTCTGGGCAGATATTTAAACCTCTGCCTTGTTCTTTGAGTGATCGGCGTGAGCCAAGCTCTCCTCATTCTCCTCCTCTTCCTCAGGAACCTGGAAAACATGACATCCAAATGATTTGTCTGTGGCATGATAAAAGAGACCTAGTGTATGTGAAATGGACATCGGACAGTTATTGGCTTATATGCTATTGAAGCTGGGTGGTGTTTCAAAAAGGAGTATCTGAAAATAATAATGGAGTGAACCACATCCATCTAATATGTTCCCCAAACAACTAATTTAATAACTAAAAAAATATTGTACGACTGCATCCATCACTCGTGACGCTCAACAGTCAGAACCTAGAGGTAATATTTATGAGGAGTGGGATTTCTTACCTCCCAGTAAATGGAGTCATCGAAGCAGTTCTGGTCTGGAGGCTGTCCCCAGAAGGGCAACTTCATTATGAAACCTTGAAGCAGAGAATGAAGTGTTTGGTCACTCTGGTGTTGCCCTTTCGCTTAATCATACCAACCTCAGCCTTCCCTTTGACTGATGCACCCTGTGTTCATGAATTCAACTGTCACATTTATGTTCTCATTTTTTCACCTCCACCTACCTGTAATGACGCCTCCAACCAGAGCGAACCCGAGGGATGAAGCCAAGGCAGCAGCTTGCATGGCAGCGGAACTTTTGAAGAGGAGAAGAGGGGAAGACGGGAGTGTAAGAACTGATATATAACTGAAGAATAAAATTACTTCAAAGCTACAACATACTGTGTGTGTGTGTGTATGTGTGTGTGTGTATTATCATATGTGTATGTAATGAAGTGGTGAGAGAAAAAAAGGGCTCTTACCCATCTTTTTTCCCCAAAGCCACAGCCACAATGCCAGCCAACCCGCCGAGGATGCCAGGCATGCCGTGCAGATTGTGGACTCCACAGGTATCCTGGATGCCCAGGTTCGATGCCAGGATGGGCTGCAGCGGAGGAAAAAAAAAGACCTCATGTAACAACCAAAGATGTGTCTTTTTAAAAGGTGATTTATGCATTTTTAATTTTCAAAGCCAGGCTTACGCCTTCATAGAACCAAAATATGTATGCATATCACTTTATGGCTAACAGGAACATTTTTGTTAAAGAATCAAGTGTTTTGCAGCTGATTGTTTTCACTATGAGTTTTCTTTTGTTATTTATTGTTTGGTGTGTCAGGGAAATGAAAAATCACAGCTTCCCAGAGCCCAAAGTGACATTTTCAAACATCTGGTTTTGTTCCACCAATAGTCCAAAACCCAAAGATATTCAACAGTAACACTTTAAAATAACCATCATTTATAACCTCTGAAGAAACAGTTAATGAAACTTTTGTAGGTAATAGTTATTTCAGTGATAACAAACAACAAAATGCCTTATTAACGCTAGTTAGAACCTCATGATTGCCATGCAAATAATGTTTATAAATGAACTTAACAAAGACATAAAAACATCACTTACAGCTTTACAAGAAACAGTTGCTTGATAAATAGCTTATCAAACAGTTAATTGTTTGCAAAATAACTAGTAACGTTATTAATTAATATACTCAACCTACCATCATTAAGACTAAGGAAAATAGAAAAATATTAACATTTGGGAAGCTGAAACATGTTTTACCACTATATTTGTAAAATCGTTGAAGATTTTCTTACAACTACTGTCAAAGTGTTTACACCATACATTTTAGAAACTGTACAAAAAACTATAACTTAAAATCACTATTATTGGGTTTTTGTTTTTGTTTGGAACCTTTGCTTTGACTTTCAACTTACACTGAGGAACTTGAAGCCAAGGGTGGAGATGGTGCCAGCCACTAATCCAATCAGCATCGCCCCAAATGGCCCGATGCTCATGTCGGCACATGTTCCCACAGCGACACCACCAGCCAAGGTGGCATTCTGAATGTGCACCTGTAGAAATGTAAAAACAAGTATATAACTGAATTTGTTTTGTTTTCTTGTTTTAATTCTTACTAGCGTCATTGTGGGTATTGAAGGAAAAGCTTATCTGACCATGTCCAGTTTTCCTTTGTGCTCCACGAGGCTTGAGATGGCGTAGGCAGAGAGCACACAGGCAGCCAGGGAGAGGTAGGTGTTGATCACTGCCGTGAGCTGAAGGGCGTCCGTTTCAGCGATGGCTGAGTTAAAACTGGGCCAGAACATCCACAGGAAGACAGTTCCTTTGGTAGAGAGTGATGAAGATATTTGTATCGATGTATGATTCAAATCAAATCACATTTACAGTATTTGTATATCTTTTACAGGATTGACACTCAAATGAGGCCACTGTTGCTTGATCACTGGGCATGCGACATTGTTATTGATGTCCACAAGGTGGCACCAGTCATACATGTGCGGGAGGCCAGTGATGACAAATAATGCCATATTTTATGTCATCACCCCTCCAAAATGTAAAAAAAACCTTAATTTGAATAAAATGATTCGTCAAATGTAATAAATGTTTTTTTTTGTAAAATTATATCAACTTTTTCAAATGACAAAATCCTACTAACTCTTACCAATCATAGCAAACAGATCGGAGTGATAAACAGATCCGTCATTTTCATGCCCGTTTCTTAAACCTGGGCGGTAAAGTACTCGAGCAACTGCCAGACCAAAGTAGGCTCCAAAAGCATGGATGATCATAGATGCTCCAACATCATTTGCCTGTTAAAAAAAAGATGATGCAGAAAAAGGAAACAAGCCAATCCACGTTTTAAAAAAAAAATCAGTTTATAGAAGGTCATTAGTTTATCCACACATGCATGTGTCATTGTGCATTTACCACGAAGACCGTAGCCACCAGATGTTCATTAATGGAGAAGATAGTGATCTCTAGTACGGTCATGATGAGGAGCTGCACAGGGCTGGTTTTGCCCAGAACAGCCCCGAAAGAGATCAGGACTGTAGCTGTGCTGAAGTCTGCGTTAATCATTCTGAAAGGAGAGGGAAAAAAACAGAAATTATAGGATAAGGAGAAGAGGTTGAAGACAAAAAGCAGCACAAGTCAACCGCCATTTCTCAGAGCTACTCAGCAGCAGCCACCAAGGCAGATCGCAGCTCTCATATTGAGCAGCTACAAAGTTGGTGATTTATATGTGTATAAGTCAGTCAGTAACTGAAAAGCTGCACGTGCAGAAAAGACAATCATACTTGAAAATGTCCATTTTGATCTTGCCATCATCCAGGTGCCAGAAGCCCTGCGTGAGGAGGCCCCACTGCAGGCCGAAGGCGGCCAGGAGTAAGTTAACGCCCACGCTGCTGAAGCCGTATCTCTTCAGGAAGGTCATCAGGAACCCAAAGCCAATGAAGATCATGACGTGGACATCCTGAAACACTGGAGGAAAGAGGAGGGAGGTCAGTTCTGCTGCTGGTTCGATAACAGGGCCCTGCTTTGTTGTAAGAGACCCACTTTAGCCTCAGCTAAATGTGGACAAGAAATTGAATCAGACGAAACACTTTTGTCATGCCTTGCCGTCCATTAGACATTACCAATTTGCAACGTCTTTGCTGTTCACAGTGGTATTCTTTTGACTTTGTAGTTTAAATGATTTATCAAGCAGTTACTGGACTTCACAGCAGTCATTTCCTTCCACAGGGGCTGTATTGTCAGCCATGACCTGTTCACTGGGAAAGCAATTAAATCACACTGCGAATGGGATCCTGCAAAATGTTCCCACTGTTCCTGTAGAGTTTGTGACCTTGTGCAGTTTCTATTAAGCGCATATGATCTTAATAAGTTTAAACTTGTGTAGTTTCAAGAGCATGAGACGTTTAGCACACCCTTATCTATTAGTCTCACTTGATAGTCGGAAAAACAAACCAGGGTTCAGAAGTCCCCTGACACTGTCCTTACATGGCGTTTTCACTCTGTTCCTGAACAGTAAGGATGCGCAACCAAACAATTAGTGGAGATACGCCGCAAATCGAGATTAAGGCAAGGTAATTTGGGGGGGATTTGCGTAAGAGTGGGTGGTCCCCCCCAAGACAGGACATCGTGACAGGAAATGGAACTCCTGCTTTCCAAAGGCCTTTGAGCTTGATATGCCCTGTATGTGGAAAACACATTGAGGTGAAGGTGTGCGCAGGTTGAGAAACAATGTGCTTCATTATCTCATCCTGTAATAAGCATGAACGCAGCCACTATTGTCTAGACAGGACACAGTTCGGTCTTTAAAAAGGCAGGGTACTGCTGCACGAGAGTGACAAGAGAGACATAAAAATGTCACATCTGTGCCTTAATACGAGTCTACCACTCACAGATGGTTAGCTTAGCTTAACTTAGCACAAAGCATGGAAATGTTAGGACAACAACTAGCCTAGCTCTGTCTGAAGGTAAGATAAAAAAAAAATCACAAATAAACACATTATATCTCATTTGATTTATTTCTGAAGTCTTGTAGTCACCATGAGGTTGCCATGCAACCAGTGGAGACTACGTCAGGTGACTGCACCCAGCCAAGTAACCCTCTTAAAACCAAAGCATGTTTTCAAAATTCAATTTTTCTACGGATTAAACAAACTCAGTATAAAGTGAGCAAGCGAGCTTTAGACTCTGGTAAACCTCATTGTTTCATGCAGAAAAAGCCAGGCTAGTTGTTTCAGCCTGTTTCCAGTCTTTGTGCTGAGCTATGATAGCCAGCTGCTGGCTGTAGCTTTGGATTTACCGTACAAACAAGGGAGTGGTATTGATTTTCCTGTCTAATTTTCGGAAAGGAAGTCACAAAACTGTTCTTTCTAGATCGGCCAGTATGTTCGATAGGTGCCAATATGACAACTTGAATTGAACTGAATATAATGCAGGAAAAAGATGTGCTGGCTAATTTATTGAAGGTGAGAGGTTTACTGTTTCAGTGCAGTGATGTCATTTATGACAGTGAGGTTCATTGTTTTTACATATCATCGTGTTTGATAACCACATATATTTATGACAAGGAATATCGACGTTATCCGATATTGGAAAATGTTATTCCCTTTTATCAGTATTTGCATCAGCCCCCAAAATCCAGTATCGTTCAGGCGCTGATTCTGTCAAATAACATGGAAGATTCAGTTTAAAGGACGCTTTTATCAATTACAAATTTTTGGCTTTGAGCTATGAAAGACAATGAGCTACCATACACTGTACACATTACGACTTCCACTTGTCTTAACTCCACTTCATTGTCAGACAATTAATATGACCTATGGTACAAAGTGAGACATGGAAACACCTGCATCTTCATAGAGATTTTATAGGCATTGATCATTTAGTAATCAGCTAAAAACTGAGCTCCCAACTCTGCTCAGTCAAAGCAGTTACCTGGCTGCTCAATAACCAAAATATCCTTTAAGTGTGAAGATTAGTGTTTCAAATTCTTTTTTAGTACCCCAACAACAAGAATTGGTTTTTACTTCACTCATTATTATAGTCACACAAAAGTTGTAAGGCCAGATGTCGTGGCTCTATTTAAGTACTTGTTTAACGCTGCATAACACGCACTCAGCTTTTTCAGCGCTGAGAACTGATATCAGCAGAAGCGAGTCGGGGTGTAGTTATCTGATGTGGAGCTGTTTTTGAAGAAACGCTATTTGACCTTCATCTTGCACTCTGACCTCCCTCCCATTCACAGCTGGGTTGATTCAGACCTGCTGTCTTTGTAGTAGGATTCAAGTGAACAGTAGTCTGAGGATGGGGAGTAGGTAAAGCTGGAAAGCAGCCACAGGGACTGGCACCACGCCCAGATGTTAGGTAATCTGCGGACGAATTGAGCGAGCCAAGACGAGGGAGGGAATCCCCTAAGGACCTGCTGTAGTCCAGGAGTGATGCAACCGATTCATAAAGATGAATTATCTTCGTTTTTTTTTTAAAAATGTCCTTGCCTTTGATGTTTTCATTCTACAAATGAACTCCTTGTCAAGATGACATTACTTTCAGAGTGTCAGTTAGAAAAGTACGCAGTGTTTTGTCATACCATACAACCACAGTTGTTTCTGCCATTTACATTATTTCAAAATTGAACTGCTCCATGATGATAAAGCTGTGATAGCTTTTACTCGCTGCAGTCCACATTTCTCTGCTTGTTTGTCTTCCTTTGAACCTATAATTAGATATGTCTGGTATGGGTTGTATAGCGGTTCCTCTCAATTGCAACCACAAGTCTTCACGTTATGCAATCGCTTTTTAAATTGGTCACAGCTATAACCCGTTTTGCATAATTAGAATACTTTACTGAGCTTGTTCTGCAAGATTGCTGTACATTTTTACAGGCATCTGCAGACATTTCCCCTAACATTTTGTGATAGCAATTTTTTAATCTTTGGCACGTGCAGATAAATCTTTCTTTTTGTGGGAAAAACAATAGACTAATATTTTTAATGACTTAAATGCACACAATAAAGATGTATATTCCTACACTTCCTTACAGTTATGAATTGCAAAAACATCCCGTCTGTAGTGTAAGATACGCTAGGCTGTAATGGTGACCATTGAGCTAATCTCTGTGGGCGGCACCTGCCCCACCCAGCCATGAGCAGACATTCATACATTGAAACAGTGTTTTATCATTAGAGCTGCCTTATTACAAAATAGTTGACCAGATGCAAAGAAACCCCTCAACTGTGCTGTAGTTAAAATAAAAACAGTTTGAAAGCAACACCAACTGCTGCATAAGCTTGAGACAGCACTTCTGTTGCTCCATCTACCGCCTGCCTTTGTTGTTCTGTTATTAATGTGTTTTTTAGACCTTGATTTGAATCACATGTGACCTCCACTGCATGGGACCTGACACTTTTCCCTGCAGGATACCCTTGACTCCTCAGCTGCATGTGCATGAACAGACTTTGTGACGGAGGAGAATGCGACCCCATGACTCCTCTTATTGCATTCAGCAGACCTGCTCTGTAAACAGCCTTTAGATTCTTCTATTTCTGTTTGCAGGAAATTACAGCCTTATTACAGATGTCACATTATTCCAATGAAGGGCAGTTGTTTTTAGTTTACAAAGAATTTCAAAGTTAGAGACTTAAAACCCAAACCTTTAAATTCTGGAAGATTTGTTGATCTAATCCTGTTTTAGAAACAGAAATAAGCTTCATTTCGGCATTTTGCCAAACACATTTAACTTACTCCGCCCTGTCCTCCTGATTAAGTACAATGAGGTCCTTGGCTCTGTAATGTGTCACAAAGCTTTGCTGGTTTTTTGACATCTATTTTAAGAGTGCCTTTTCACCAATTAACAACAATATTAACCCCAGAATTGCAGCAAAAGCAGTGTGTTAGAAGCTTGAGTTAAACACTTTTTGACCCATCATTTTTGACCCTTTACAAAAGCTTTTCTATTGACCAAACATCACAACCAGAAGAAGAGCATCCCTCAGGTAGACTTACTGGGGTAGAGTTTCAAGGGTGGCTTTTCGGCGTGTGTCTCATTGCCATGTCCGTGGTTATCGTGCCCGTGACCTTTCCCGTCATCATAGTCCACAAAGACAGCAAACAGGATGATGGTGATAATCTCCAAAACCAAGGCCAAGATGGGGAACTTCAGCCTCATGTTGGTGGCGTACGCTGGCATCCTGAGACCTACTCTAGTTATCTCTCACAGTCTGGCCCACACGTACACACACACACACTCACTAACTCTGCCTGTCTGTCCCTCCTTATCTGTCTTTTTAGGGGTTGTGCTGTGTGAAGGGTGGGAAGAAAGTGGTGTCTGGTTTTAAACTGATGCAGGTTTCATGGTGACCAATGACAGTGCAGAAGACTGGGGCCCTGGGTGGTGAACACCCCCCTCGTGCACGTCGCTCGCGGGGATGAGTTTCCTCTCTGGATGTTGGAGGGGACAAAGCAAAACACACCCATAATGACATGGGAGAAATACTTAATGATCGCTCCTTCCCACTCATTTTTCACTGTCAAAGTTATGTTCGTTGACTTAAATGTTCAGACAATGAAACTTGAAAAATAAACGTCTATGAAGAGAGTTACTGTTATATGTAAGAGAGTTACTATAACTGTAGTCTTCTTGAAAAAATATACAGTAGCTTTCATACAATCATTCTTGTTAGTGAGAGTCCTCTTTTATTCGCTCCACTGAGCATTGTTCCTCTTTCTGAGTGCAGATGACCTTACACAGTTCCCTTGATACTAAATTATTTCTATAATTTTTTTAACAGATGTATCTGTAGTAAAAGTTGTAAATAGTTTTCAAGTGCATGTTAAATGTTTTTTTTTCTTTTTCTGAATATTGTAATAATGTAGTTCATCTATTTTGTAGTTGTAACCACAGTTGTAACACCAAAAACGCTTCCTGTGGACGCCCTTAAGTGGAGTCTGCTGTAAAAACCATTTGACAATAAAGTAAAACACAGTGTTGATTTTTTAAAGTTTCCATGTCGTACACAACAACTACACTGTACTGTGTTATGAACCGTTTATTCAACTTAATAATTCAACTTAATTGTCATTGCATTCACTTATATGCATTACAGTGTAATGCAGTAGCATTTAATCAGACAGTGTGAAGGAGCAGCAAAAGTGCATTTAGATATGTGTTAAGAAGAACTAATTTACAGATCAGAGTCGCCATGCTGACAACATTTTTCCCACTGGCTAATGAACTCGTCACGAAAATGCCTATAATGTTTTGTGACATTGCGTGGTGTTGCCCTGACACGCTCACTTGGCCTTCTGTAAAAAACTTCTACAGACATATAAACAACTGGAAAGTACTCAGACCTGCCTCTCTGGTAGTTCAGGTGGACCATATTTTGCCGTGATGACAAACACGCAGTCTCGCAACGTGAAAACACTTTACCAGCCGAATGTTAAAAATAAAAATCGCTGCACATTGTCATTCCACGCTTGCTCTCCCATGACCCCTACAGACAGTGTATGTAACTGTGATCAGGTTACTTCATAGTTCAAGTCCTTTACCATCGGTTGTTACATACAGTGCATGCTTGAGCTTCCTTTCCCACTATCCAAGCAGACTCCTCTGATTGACCTTCAGGCTCTGATCCTGTATGTAGCTCCCACAGTTCGTGTGGTGGCAATCTGAGGCCTCTCGCCGAATTACCTCAGGCCAGAGGTCCTTCATTATGTGCCAAGAGCTTTATGAATGAGCAGAGGAGTTAATCACTGCCAGCAACACATCTCTGTTTGTCTTGGAGCCGAGCGCAGTGAGAGTTTTCCCAGGGCCTCGGGGAAATTACTTCCAAATGTTGACAGATATCAAAAAGTTTGCTGCGCTGCTAGAGCTAATCTACTGATGCTGACTCATTATTCAGTCATCATGCACTAAAGAATTTTACTCCAGTATTTGACAGACAGTTGAGGTTTTTTTCATGGGGTGGAGCTATGTTTTCTTTTCACAGACAAGTGAGCAGACCGGCAAACTTGAACAGCACGAGAGGATTTGTGGTTCAATTGCCACAGTCATTCATTCATGACGGTCACAGATACTCCCTTATGTGTTGTTGTCTTTCAGTCTATTAATTACAAAACAAACTGTGGCTGTTTGACTCCTCCCGTCCAACAACAAATATTCTTTTTGCCCCCAGAGTAGCTCTAACCCTGAGAAATGTTTGTGTAACAGTGTATGTATGTGTAACTCCAGTCCTGCAATTATTTCAGCTATTATCATGTCCATAGTTTTTCCAGAGGATCAGCTTCTCACCGGCCAGCTGTAATCTGTCAGCATTTTGACAATGAGCATGGGAACTGTTTGCATAGTCAAGACTGTTCAATAACAGTAACTGCTCCCAGTCTCACATTTCACAGCGTGGTATCCCAGAGGTGCCAGTGCTCTTAGGTTGTTGTTTCTATCAACATTTCCTCTCTATCCTTGAATACACACGATTCAGAGGTCTAGAGACTGACGGTGTCAACATGCTATAATCTTCTGAGTGTCACTATAAGCAGGGTTTCCTGCAGAGATTGAAAATACATTTGGAAAAATATGTTTACTTGAAAAGAAATTAAAAGAGATGAAAAATAATGAATCACTTGTGCATTAGATAACGTGAAAGGCAGGACAGTAAGTCTAGCTTAGCATAAAGACTGAAAGCAAATGGAAACTGGTAGCGTGGCTCAGTCTAAGTCAAATCACTAAATTACACATTTCTCTTTTATTTGCTTTGTACACAAATACAAGGAAGTATGTCTGCCAACAACTGTACAACGGTGCCTGACAGCAGGATAAGAAATTAGCTCCACACATGATGGTTTAGTTTGTCAGATAGTTGATTGTTGAGTCTCATTTCCAGTTTGTCAAATACTGACGCCTTGTGTTCGTGGCCAAAGCATCTGTATTTGAGTATTTTATTGAGTATGACAACCTGGGAATGAAACTCAACAATTAACTGTCTTTCTTCACAATAGCTTTTTGCGCAGGCCTGTCAGTTAGCTACATAGTTGATGCTGTGAAAAGTTTAGACACCAAAACTACTTGGCTAGGTTTAGGAAAACCTCATGATTGTGATTAAAATATGTATATAAATTATATGATTATGTAGTAAGTTTAGCTACAACAAGCTACTAATATAAAACCGTGCAAATAAAAATGCTTGCCTTGTTTGATTTCATTGTTTGTTACTTTCTGTGCTGTGCACACAAAAAAGTAGTTATTGTTTTGGCAACTGAAGATCCAAAAAGTGATTTCACTGAGCCTGTGATGGGTTACATCAAATTCTGGCTCCATTTCTATTTTGTAAGCTCTGTCAGTCTCAGAAGGAGACAAATAGATGTGGTGGCTTATTTAGTTTCACAGAATCTCAAAAAGTTTCAACCTTAAAACAACGCAGAGAGTAAACAGCTAATTCCTTTATCAGATGAAATCACGTTTAATCTAGCCTCCCTGTGAACTCCACATTCCAGGAAAACCATTAAGCGATTTATCTCCGCTCACTCACAACCCCACCGTAAAGCGCAGATCTGTGGAAAATAAACAAGCCATCAGGCCTAAATGCGCTCCATCCTTTGTGTCTGGCCCCCACGTGCCATTATGCAACGTACATGACTACACCGACCGCTCTGATGTTCTGACTGGCTGCACATTTGATCCTCCGTTCACTTGGTCCATCTGTTACGGACATGCCTCTCGCTGTAATGGCAAGACGACTCTGTGACTGTAGGGGATCAAAGAGGGAAGGCGTTGGTTGATGGACGACTGCTCTATTTCGCTTTAGTTTCTGCGTCAGGACATTCCTGTACAGGCCTTAGTCGATCATATGTCGAGGTCAAATTGAGGTTTGGAGATTCATTGCATGGAATATAGTTCCAGTAATTGCTTTTTGACGAATCTCCCTACGAAAACCTTTACTTTTACTTGAGCAGTAAAAGGAGATCTTTGGAAAAGTGTGTTTAATGTATTTATTGAGTCATTCAACGGATCGAACATTTTAAAGCTGTTATTCATTTAAGTCATTCTTCTCAGTACACTCACTTGGTGTTGTAACCCTTGTCTCGTGTGGGGGGTACTACTGTGCAGCTGATCTGTTTGTATGGACATTCCTCCGTGTGGTTTGTCCGGCTCCTCCTCATTCAAAGGTCAACTCCACATGCATCCCTTTTTGGGTGCCCCAATGTATTGCCCTCTTATCACTCATAATGAGGACCAGTGTATCCTTAATAGGATTCCTCTCCACACACTGCATGATACAGACCTCTGCGCTTGTGTGAAGCTACACACACACACCCCTTGTTGGATACCCGGGGGATCAACTCCACATTCCTCAGTTTGGAGGATTCCTCCGTGAGGAGATATGTTTGTGGCTGATTGGAAACAGGCCAGCCGGTGTGACAGACAAAACCCAGGTCCCTTCTCCTCATTAATCAGAACTGTAAAGCTTGTTGGGTGGGGTAACTAAGTAACATCACACACAGCTTTCTTCATAAATGTGCGTGAGCTCCGCAGAGCTTTGCGTGAGCAGTATCTTCAATAATCCTGCTTGATTTATGACTCCTGATAAATAAAGGGAGGAGAGCTCCTCCAGAGAGTGTTGACCTCGCCTCCAAGTGAGGATTCTTTTGAAGCCTTCAGTGAAGCCAGTGCATCCACTGGGAAATTTTGGGGTGCAGTACTGTTTCTGTTTTCAATCTGTTGTAGATTCAGAGCGACGCTGCGAGGTTGCTCTGCCTGTAGAGCTCAAAATGCCCGAAGCTAGAAGTTAAAAATACTGCATGTTTGAATACGGTGGACTATGTATCTGAAGAAGTTGACATTGCCTGTGGATGTGTAGCTAAATGACCACTAAAAGTCTAGAATCTTATGTCTAAAGCTCTCAATAAGTTATGTAACTTCCTGGATTAAATCGACACACAAATGTCATGATAACCTTTGTGGTAAATAAGTCTGCTTTCTAAACACATTTCAGTAAAGTTTAATCTTCCAGCATGCTTAAGAATATAATCTAATATCTTACATAATAAGTGGGAATCCCCTACCAATCAAGCATCAACATCACTCCAAGTGTAACCGTATTCACTGCTAATATCTTAATTCTTTAACAGTAATTGACAAACACGTATAATGAGACTTAAGTCCATGAATCTGCTGCTGCAGTGCATGCTGGGAAGGCTCCCTGCACCCCTACTTCATGTAACTGCAATCACATGGTGAGCACACACCGAATCCTTTGAATGCTGATCATGGTTTTAACTCACCACTCATTTTGCATTTGTTTTTCAGAATTGCAGTGAAATGGGAAATTCAAGGGACCTATATCCAGTGTTAACACATTAAGGCAGAAACACACCGCCCCCACCGTTGGACGTCTGAAGCGTTTGGAGAGACTCGTTGGGTTGGGAACATTTCTGTTCGGTGTGTTCAGCTGCGTCGGAAGCTTTCGGAGCCGTTCGTATGTTGTCTGCGCCGACTCGGCATGCGAAGTCTGAGGAGGAGGGCTGTCGGACGTCTGAGCCATTGGATTCTCTGATTGGTTGTGTGCCAGCTGAATGGCCGTTCCGTCATTCCCCGTTTTCATGCTTTGCAATACTGGCACCAGACTAGTTGTTATGTTTGTTCAGGACGATTTAATTTGCGTTCGTTTGGTAATGCCTCACTGCGTGTTTGGTATGCAGGTGTTTTTATCTGAAATAGTTAAGTTTCGTTTTGATCGAAAGTAAAGAGAGTTGCCTCTAGTTTACAACTTGCAAGACAAGCGCCAGCCACTTATTGCATCTCGCTCAAGTGCAGAACGTACACACTACTGTGGATCTGGCAGCACGTCAAAGTGGTGTGTTCAATGCAACTTTTGTGCCGAATGGGTCAGACGAGAGGCAACGGAGTGGTCGGATAAGGCAGTTGGACGTCTGGGCGGTGTGTGGGGGGCTGAACGAGGATGGTAAACGGATCATTCTGACCTGAGAGCAGCATGTTAACCTGAATTAGGCCAACAGAAAAACCCCGAAAGTTATTATAGTAATTTGTAGGGCTGATTTCTCTTTTCTATGCAACCCCTCTGCACAATTAAAAATACTGTTTGCATATCACTACAGAGGTCAGGGCCAGTTTGGATCATAGAGCAGATAAAGGGTTCAGTTTTTCACCCAAGGACACTTTGACAGGTGCAGACATGTCCACACTGTAGATATGGCAGTTATGAAACAGGCCGTGTCCCAACTGTAGTGAGTCACACTCTCTCCAGTGTCTGATAGAGAGTACAGTAGATACTGTTACTTCTCTGACTACTACTGATACCACCAGGAATCTTCTCAAAAATGAATGCACGTGTTGGCATTGGTCATGGGATCGTACTCACATGTGCAATGCATACTTCACATTTCCAGCTGCAGAGTTATAGTCTGCTTTGAACCAGCAGGTGTTTTACCGAAGGGCCGTTGAAGCTCTTGTGGAGGCAAATGTAGCAGTTAATATTCCTCGAAACTTGTGCTGCTTATTTCCTATTTAAAGGTTGCCCCGCTTTGATTCCAGTCAACTTTTTTTCCACTCTGTGCGTCATGATCATTATGTGCAACTGCAGCTTGGTATAATGTGACAGCAGGAGCAGGGGTCAGTCAGCTTGGATCTAAGGAGCAGTCTACTTCAGGTGCACAGTGGATGACTGTTGTTGAAGCTAAAGATGAGAAGCATGGCAGTGAGGAGAAAGGACCTTCTTACTTCAGAGGAGATCCAGAAAACCCAGACTGCGGAGAACGTAAGAGTTGTGTGCAGTGGAGAAGGCATTTTATCCATCCCTGATACAAATCCTTAAATTTTGTTTTTATTACGAAAAAACATGACAAAATAACATTTAGCCGATAATAAGCCTGAATTACTGTTTTGTTCCACCTCAGCAATTTGCCAGAACAATGTGGTTATGTTAGCTGTCATTTTGTTTTAACCTGACCACTAAGCATGTTAAGTCATGTTGGCTGACATCTCATTTACACTTGTCGCCATTTTTCTGTTGCTGTTGCTACTGAAGTCGTACACCTTCCAGTGGACCACCATTGGACAAATATACGCATGGTAGTGAATGGGGAGAGTCAAATTATTTTTTGATCCCATTTGAATTGTGCCTTGAACTACACACGGGATGTTTTTCAATTTTAAATGATACATTTTCAGCTTGAGATAGTCATTTGTCATGAAACTAATAGAAAATTAGACTGTGAAAATATGCAGTTACAAAGACTACAAAATGATCTTATGGTGCTATTCAAGCAGGATCCAAGAAATATTTGTCCCTCCCTGGAAACTACTGTGCACATTTTGTCTGAAATAAGGTCCCAAGAGGTCCGCTGGAAGGGCAAAACTTTGGCTCGCTATTGTTTGGTAGTTAGCTGGCAAAGTAGGAAGATCCCAGCTACACAACTGTGATTGGCAGAAACAGTCATCACTAAACACAACACCAGACTTGAATTGCTTAACACGTGTGAGATGTGAGGAAGGAATCGTGTCCTGGTGTTGAGAACTGTTGCTCTGATTCAAAGTAACAAACATTGCTGTCTTCGCGGAAAAAGAATAACAAACTCAAGCAGTACCACAGGATTTTATTTCGATGTTTGCGCTGAGGTCGTTCTCCTCTACATTTAGTTTCTCAACACCCCTGATGCACAATGTTGGTGTGAACTGGAATGCAGAGGATGATCGCGCTCCTCCTCCTTTCCATCCCCGGCCTGCACTCCCCTCGTTTCCTGTGGCTCGAGCCGAGGAGAACAGTTGCACACCCTGATAAGCTCACTCGGAGGGAAGCCTGCGCAGGCGGGTAATCAGCGCGTTAGATGCTAGCAATCAAGAACAATCACAAGCTCTCATCATGTTTACGTTGCGGTGGCTCCTTATGCTATTTACGTGGACAGCAATTACACACGGCCCATAGTGTTTCACGTCGAAGGGTTAAGAGGGCACACATCTGGTAGGTTTCAGGTGAGATGGAAAGAAACTATGGCAACAAGTAGAAGCCAAAAAGAGAGACCTTTTAAGCCTTGAATGAATCGGCAGATGAGAGACATGCCTTTCTGTCAGTCAAACATTGCCTCTTCATAACATAATCATTCCCTAATACACCAGCAGCCACGAACTTAAAAAGGCTCTGCACACACCTGCTGATGCTGATAGTCAGCGCCGTTTGAAGACGGCTGAGAGCACCAGAATGCTTAACAGGTGTGTGTGTGTGTGTGTGTGTGTGTGTGTGTAGGATTTAGCACCATGCCTATCGTGTTACTGTGTCATGTGCAACGGGCATCAGTCAAAACAGAGTGCAGACAGAGGAGCG
This sequence comes from Diplodus sargus, assembly GCA_903131615.1. Taxonomy (NCBI): domain Eukaryota; kingdom Metazoa; phylum Chordata; class Actinopteri; order Spariformes; family Sparidae; genus Diplodus; species Diplodus sargus. The sequence goes on from CAEMYA010000010.1 coordinate 2,636,068, forward strand.
TGAGTACAGTACGAGCACCGTGGGACCAAAACCACATGTGCACAACGTGATACGGAGAAATCGCAGTTATGTGTTTTTTTTCTGTGACAGCAGGAAGATGTACAGCGATGGAGTCCCTGAAGCCTGCTCGTGCTTTTTAAAATTTTTTTTTTTAAGATTTGTGATTGTTACAAAAGGTTAGAAGTTTAAACTCTGGAAGGCTTTAATACGTCTTCAGCAGTAGGATGCAGGTTGCTTGCAGCTGTGGAATTCAGGGCCGCAACTAACCGTTATTTTCATTGTTGATTAATCAGTTGCCAAACCTTGATTGTTCAGTCTATAAAACGCCAGAAAATGGTGAATAAATGTCGATCTGTGTGTTTCCACAAAATGTTCTCAAATGTCTTGCTTTGTCCACAACCCTGGTTGCTATCATAGAGGAGTAAAGAAAGAAGAAAATATTCACATTTCAGAGGCAGGAATGAGATAATTTCTCGTAAAAAATAACTAATAGGTTAATCTTTGTAGCTATATAATCAGTTGCATGCAGTGTAGGCATTTACAACATTTTTGAAGAGAATAGTCTCACTTTATGGTAATTAGATTTACATAATACTCTGATGGCATTAGCTGGTTTCCTGTGTAGGTTTGGCTCCATGAAAACCTATTATGTCTACAAATACATTTCAACCCATGCTTACTGATTACAGCTACAGTACAGTATGCGGTCTGTTTGGGGAGGGAGTGGGGGTGAGGGAGGATAGTTTGGTTACTTTGCAGTGTCGTGGGACTCCCTTCAATTTGCTCACACACTGAGATAAATCTTTGCTTTACTTTCAAGTTTCCTCAATTACAAAGATAACACGAGCGAGTTGTGGTCCCAGGCTGCTACAAGCTCAAAATGTATGATTGCACCGTTGAATTGTACATTTCTTGACATTTCTTCTGGTGGAGAAAGTGACGAGAAATGCATTGAAATGGGTCAAGAGCTCGACTTGAACATATAAAATCACTGTGAAGCCACATTTTCCTTTTCATTTTTCAGTGTCAAGCTTATTGTATATATAGCACACTAAAGGCATGAGTGGAGATGCGTTAAATTGCACGTGACAGTACCCCCCTTTTTTTTTTGTGCTTTTGATTTCCCACAGTCTTCAACCTCAATCCACCCAGCCTGGAAGGAATGGCTGTCATATTATTTTTGGATGAAAGCCTTTTGGTAGCCAGTGCAGCTTCCTCTACAGTACATCCTGATGTCATGATGCCTTTTAAACACATAGTCTCCCAGCAGCGAGGTTGTAATTGCGTTATCTAGTGCAGGCTTCTTTAAATGACGCCTAATTGAGGGCTTTCGCCGCACCCTTTCCTCATGTGGCTCCGAGCGGCAATCAATCTGCCGCGTTATCGGCACATCTTAATAAAAACTAAAATGATTGGGCCACAGCCCAGGACTTCCCTTAGAAATAGGAAAGAGAAGGAGGGGTTGGGGGGGTAAAAGCAACCGAAAAAAAAAACATCCTGACTTAAACGACATGGGGAGTGGGCTCTCAATGCACAGGATGTAGAGAGATTGGTGGTTTAAGGCATGTCGGCGAAGTAGAAAAGGGTTGTCACGCAAACAACAGGGCAGACCGCACAACTGGGAGGAGCGTTGTGTATAGGATGGAATTAATAAGTCGTGTTAAACCTATAGCATTTACAACACACACACACACACACACATTGAAAAAGTGGCTCGCATCCAGTGGAAACAAACAACAGTCATGCAAGTTTCACCCGTGTGAAATAGAATCCCCCCCTGAAAATATTGATTTAAAGGAATTTACTGATTATATCAAAGGATTTCCAGCAGACACATGAGGCATGTCACATGTTGAATGTGTCTTTTGTATGATGTTCCAGCTGTTTAAATGTTTCCTCACATGCTAGTTATTATAGGAGGCATGTTAATTACGTCAGGGCTACACTGATCTACAGTATAGAGTCCATTTACTTTATATGGCCATCTGTTAGTTCTCTCCACTTAAAGCTTTTCTTGTGACTGTTAAACACCTCGAGCCAAATCAGTGATAGAAACGCCATCGATCTTGAGAGACATGGCTAACTTCACGTGTAACAGACCATGTTTGTGTTATACAAACAGCTTGATGTAATAATGTTTGCAATTTTATGAGAAGGTATGCGTTTGTATATGCCGGTGCATGCAATGTTTAGGTCAGGGAGGCGCACTGAAACGCTTACCTTACTTTACCAAAAAGAAAAGACTGGGTGAATGCAAAGGCAGTGTTAGCATTTAATCAATCTACACCAGTAGTTTTAAAGATCGGATTGCCTTTTGCAAACTTGAAAATCAGCTAAGCACCTTTAAAAAGCTCCAGCGAGTTTTTTGTTGTTGACTGAATGTCCCACTTTTCCCCTTTATTTCTACCATATTTGTTCATTTTATTAGCCGCACCATGTTTGGGAGCCATGCCTATTCTTATACAAAAACACTTTTTTTAGAGCCCACATGACTGCATACAATCAATTGAAAGAAGTGACTGGTGCAAAAAAACGGTTCTGGTCTCTGTGCGGGAGTGAATTTTTATATAACTCACTTATTTAAATTATATTAAGGCTTAAAGTTGTGCACAATTAGGGCCAGGACCGATATGAGTGGCAGATGCCCGTGAGCTGTCTGCTCAGCTTCACCTCAGCTAAATTCAAGCCATTGAACGTGATCTTTAAGTCGTATGTGTGGTGGCGATGCCTCATGGAGAATTTTAATTCAGATTCATTACATGTATTTCGGTGGAGATATGGCTGGTTGATGGGTATGTAACACTTGCAACTTTCCTGCAGGAAGCTGGAATTGTGCCTTGTAATTAACCTGCAATTAGCATTCACCTTTTCACCAACCGTGACCACAATCTTTGCCTAACCAAAACCATATAGATTTACCATGACAACCGTCTTTACCTGGTGCATATTGTAGAATGAAGACATTCAAAACACTTGCACTGTACCTTGAAAAAAACAAAAAGGGGATAGAAACTGTGAGAGGCAACTCTTTACCATGATGTATAGAGAACAATGAGAATACTTCACATGCCTGCAGTAAAATAAGTAGTAACAGCTGCAGTTGGTTATGACAGAGCCATAATTTACAAGATTATCATGACACTTCATAAAAAAACTTGTTGATCATGCTCAGTGCTGTGTGTTGACTGCGCAGCATTTTCAGTGGTGAGCTGAGACCCTTCAATTATGCAACTACGAATCTCTCTCCAGCTCAGTTTATATTCCCCAAGAAAGTTTGGCCTGTCACCGTGAAAATATGTGTTGTCTCCCTCAAGCCACATGCAGATGTAGAAAATAACAGAAAACTCCCAAGGAATTTCTAAACGGAGACCCATCAGTGGAGCTGAGGTAGAGTGTGTGAGGAGTATTAGGAATCACAAGAGCCACAACCTTTCGACATCACCACCCTGGTGGAAAAAAGAGCAAAGAAAAGGTTCTTCTTTTTACGGAAACTTAAAGGGATATTCCGGTGTGAGTTTAATCCATGGTCTAACACACCGTGAAACTGTGTTAGACCCCCCCTCGAGAGATCAAGTTAGCAGACCGCTAATTTACGGAGTTTTAGGATGCTAAAACTCCGTAAATTAGCGGAAACACAGTTTCACGGTGTGTTAGGACATGGATTAAACTCACACTGGAATGTCCCTTTAAGAAGGCTAAATACTGGAGCCAGATTCTTATCAACTGCTCCTCTACAGAAGAGCAGTAAAAAAAAGGCATCTTGACTGGAAACATCTCAAAACTGCATGATTCGTGCATGGTCCAGGCAAGGAAGGCTCTACAGTAGGTGATTGAAACCGCCTAGAACACAGTTAGTACCCATCTACCAGCAATATCAGTGAAATAAGGTGTCTGCATAGAACCCAAATGATACTGAAAGACAACACCCACCCCAGTCGCAGTTTGTCCACCCTGCTACGATCTGGAAAAAAAAGATTGAGAAGTATCTGCTGCCATATCACCAGACTACAGAGCAGCTTCTGGTGGTTTAGCATGACAAAGGACAGCGTTATTATTGCTGCCATTTTG
>CAEMYA010000010.1:2640517-2654898 GCA_903131615.1 Diplodus sargus
TGTCAACTGCTCCTCTACAGAAGAGCAGTAAAAAAAGGCATCTTGACTGGAAACATCTCAAAACTGCATGATTCGTGCATGGTCCAGGCAAGGAAGGCTCTACAGTGGGTGATTGAAACCGCCTAGAACACAGTTAGTACCCATCTACCAGCAATATCAGTAAAATAAGTTGTCTGCATAGAACCCAAATGATACTGAAAGACAACACCCACCCCAGTCGCAGTTTGTCCACCCTGCTACGATCTGGAAAAAAAAGATTGAGAAGTATCTGCTGCCGTATCACCAGACTACAGAGCAGCTTCTGGTGGTTTAGCATGACAAAGGACAGCGTTATTATTGCTGCCATTTTGTGTCGCTGTGACGCTTTCAATTGAAGTTTTAAGAGGGGTATGGCGACCCCAGAGGTCGTATAAACACTTCTATTGTATGTGCTTTAATTTCCTGTGCTTCAGTGCCCCTCTGTTGTGTTACCTGTGTGTGTGTGTGTGTGTGTGTGTGTGTGCGTGTGCGTGTGTGATTGGTTGCAGGTGTTAAAGGCGGGCTCCTCCTAGTTCCTGTGGGCTCACCTCTCTCCACCCTCAGCCAGTCTGCCAGCATGTCTCTTTGTATGTGTGTTTTTTTAAATAAAACCTCTGAAAATACTTTGCTGCTGGTGGTGCTTGGAAGATGGGAAGAGGGGAGTCTCATTTACATGTGGCGCCAGGGTTTCCCCTAGGCCCCAGTTGTAACAGCATCCTTGATAGGTTTGATCGGACAGTGCTACAGATGAGTGCTACAACTGAGCTGTGCATTTATGTGCTGCTCAGATTATCCTATTACCCTGTTCTTCTGAGTTCAGTGTGTACACGAGTCGTTAATTCGATACAACAACAACAAAAAAATACTGACACTGCAGTATTTTTGGTAATCTGCAATATACTACATATACACTATATGAACAAATACTGAAATTTTCACAAGATAACTTGAGTGCCTCCATACAGACTATGGACTCTCCATGATTATAACATGAGTGGCAGTAAGTCTGCTGGGTGGCAACACTGTTAACATTTTGCTATTAAGTGTTTCACTGAATTTTCCACTCAAACTAATTTACTGATTATTCCGACAACACATTAATACACCGTTATTAACTGATCACTAATGCCTTTGCTTTACCAGAAAAGATTTAAGTTTAACTAAAGGCTCGGCGATATGACCTTAAACTTGTATCACAGTATTCTTAGGCTATATTGCGATAACACAATATGTACCTTGATATTTTGAAACCTTATGAAAAGGCCCTATTTCGATATTAATGTTGAAACCATATTGTAGCGATGGCTATAGATGCTTTCACCAAAAAATCCTGATAAATAATCATCTGTAATGTGGATGTAATAACTAAGTGGGTAAAGAGATTTATTAGCAAAAGTCAAACAGTTGTAAATCACAGTGGTAAGTTCAGAAAATGACATTGGTTAAATGTAATGCAGCCTAACAACAGTTTTGCCATATCACAATATCCAAAATCTAGGACAATATATAGTCTCATGTCATTATAACAATATATATATTATATATTATTATTATTATATATTGCCCAGTCCTAGTTTAACTTTTGCAACCGGATTTAGTTAATCACTAAGTTGAAACTAGCTAATAGTTACCAAGAACTTGGTAGGCCTCAAACTTAACAAAGGATTTACAAATAGTTATTGCAACTCAATCTTGAACTTCTTTCCAGTTAGACTTGACCTTTGAATGTATCTACTCCCACATCACGTAACTGCTGTACCAGGAATGCATCGGCTGCCGCTGAAATAATGAACCGTGAGTGATTGACCCTTGCATGACCAAACCATTCCTGAGTGAAGCTTATGGATTTGGCCCTTGCATCTGTCTGACACCGGCTAATGGCAAACAGATTTACTAGGATGAGAAAAAGGAATGTTCTCCCCGTCTTCTGTGTAAATGCCAGGCCCGGCAAACGTCTGTGTCAGATTACCGTGGCAGCAGCGATAAGCAGATGTAAAGACCCGTGGGGCTTATTTATTATTGAGGCCAAGAGTGGGAAAAATAGCCAAAGAACTGCAGGAAAGCACGGATATATAGTTCAGGCATGTTTTCCCCGACACCAATTTCCACCAATTTCACATAGAAATATATTTCAGGAAATATGCAATATTAACATTGACGGGTACATTTGCACAAGGCACAGAAGCCAACCTTTGAAATGTATCTGATCCTGAGTGCATAAAAAATGTGGTTGTCTTGATGCTGCAGTATGTTGGTGAATGTCACGCACTGTGTCCTATAGGGGTATAACAGTATATCATGGCGGAACACGTTGCAGCACTAAAGCGTCAGTGCTTTGAAAAGTACCTGAAAATTGTACTTGCGTAAAAGTAAAGATATTGTGTTAAGATATTTCTTAGGTAAAGGTGAAAGTCACCCATATGAATAGTACTTGAGTAAAGGTCTAAATGTACTTAAGTATCAAAAGTCTAAATGTACTTAAGTATCAAAAGTGTCCAAGTCCAAGTGAAAGTAAATTGTACATGTATCCGATTATTGTATCCGATACTCAGCATTTTTGTGATGATTGGAATCAGTGTTTTTTAGAAAAAAAAAAAAAGTTTTATCCAATTTCCAATCAAATTAATTAATTAAAAAGTGTGCTACTTTGGCTCTGATGTAGCATGCAGCATGTTGTACTTTTTAATATCTAATGTGTAAAAAGTACAACCACAAACTTGTGGTGGTGGTACTTGAGTGAATGTTATATTATTATAACTAGACTAGCACCAAGTAGAGTACATGCCTCCACCAAGGCCCGACATTTCTTTTTATGCAATCAAGGATCTGCATCAGGTAACAGCCACCTAAACAGGATTTTTTTTTTTTTTTAATCAAGATCCATACATTGAAATGTACAAACATGCCCTATCCCTGCAACGCTAAAGAAAGTGAGAAACACTTTTAATCTCTTTATCCAGATCCACACCAATGGTTAATGGGGTCTATTCTGGGCCTACTCATGGCCAACTCGCAAGCATTTGTCCATGCTAGTGTGAAAACACTCCTCAGGCACTTCCATCAGGATGTCTTTGGGGCCCTGGCATCAAGAGTAACAGAGCCCGGAACTCTTTTTATCCCATCTGCCATTGCAGTTAAGGACACACCTGCATCTTTTGGACGCTGGATAGCAGGTGCCCACATACAACTTAAGTTTACCCATGGAATATTTGGTTTTAACACGACAGCTGGTATTGTGCTAATGTAATATATATACAGCTTTGTTGCTGCACTTTTTTTTGTCTTTTTCATATAAATAAATGCTGCAGGTCAGCGCTTGTTTAGTGCTGTGTTGTTTTCCTTCTGCCTGTATGTTTTGGCGTCAAGTGGGCTGTCACCACTCTTGGTTGTCTGTTATGTGCGGACTATTCCTTTGTTTTCATTGTGTGTGTTGCTTTAATGTTCTTGTTTGTAATGTTCTGTTTGCGCGCACGGCAAAATATAAAAAAAGATAGCTTGAAACATAAATTAAATCTGTTCAATTCTGACTCCCCAAACAGAACAATGTCTTGTATTCATACATTACATGCCAGAGGAAGAAGTCAAACATCCGCTGTGGCCTGTCAGAGGTTGGAGGGTGTTTGGAGATTGTAACTGTAGCCAAGTTTGTGTTTGCTCTTCATCATCATGAAGACGCTCTTGTTTGGACAGTTTACTGTATGTTTAGTTTGACGTATATACTGTTATGTACAGACCTGCTTGTAAAAAAAAGCTCTGCTTTTTCGTTTAGACAAGTTACTTTTTTGTACCACCTCCTTTGTGAAGGCTTGCAACTAAGGGGCTTTTGTAATATTGATGAATAATTTAAGCTTTATAGTCATAAACTTTCTATACTCACAACAATTTAGATAAGAAGGCCTATGTATGGGAGGATATGGACCAGAAGCACTTACAAATGGATTGGCAAGATCTGTTACAACATTGCTAACATGCATGCTTAACAGTTTATAAAGCAATTAGGCATTTTGTATTTGTATTTGTATTTAAATACACCTTGGATTTATACCAGAGAGAAAAAAGAGAAAATATTACTCAGGAAAGTAGGGATGTTAAGCTTCGAAACATACAGTGCAATCACACCAGTACAACACATTCAGAAATGTTCTTACCAAAGCTTTGCACGCTAGAAATAATCCACCAGTGCATACACTATATTTTTGATGGTTTTGATGTCATTTCTTGAAGGTTAGAAAAAAAGGTTAATATGTCAATAAACAATGATACATTTAGAAAAGTACTGAAATTATGTCATGAATAAAGATAGATATCTTACAATCTGACATTTAAATTTTACTAAATAAAAACCAAGTTTATTGATCCAAAAGATTTTTACATGTAGAAACTTGCTCATTTTTATGAGCAGTGTACAAGAGTATGTTAATATTTTCATGTACAATATTTTTGCTTTTTGTGATGTTATTTCTTCGAGTTTCTTCAAATGCTCAATATGCTCACTACAAACGACAACAAAACACACTTCGCTTTAAACTGCTATTTCTACCCACCTGCCTCTCTGCTCTCGTGCCCCCGCTCATTGGCACCACCACACGTGTTCGCTACATTTTTGCAACATACGTCACGTGGCATCATAATGCACGTACAATGTGATTAGGGCAGATGGCGAAAGTCTTAGCTTCCTGTTACAAAAAGGAATTAATGTTCTAGCTGTTATGGAAATTATTCCCCTGTGGCCAGTCGGGGGGACAGACTGCTTGAGGTAAGTATTCTTTAAACAGACCTCTCGCACAAACATTAAACAGTATTTTTAAGTCTATAGTCACAACTTTTATGTTCTGCATTTTATAAAGGTGCCTTATTGGCAGTGTTACCCTGTGAAAACACCCAAAAAATGACAGTTTATATCAGTTTGTTTCCTTCCAACTGAGAAAAGAATATCATTAGTGTAACAGTTTGTGAATACTTTTTAAAAGCCTTGACTGTATCATTACATCTCTGCTATTTCTTAAACAAAAACAAAGTGGATGTTACTTCATGCAAATGGGTTCTTAAGGCCACTCTCACTTTTGACGCTATTGTTTTTTCACAGCTGTGATTGTGTGTGAATGAATGTTTTGCCACATGTCGTGTCTGGTATATGCCTACGCCCACTTTAACCATTTCCTCCGTGGCTGGCTTGGGACCCCTCTGCCAGTGTTTGTTTAATGTACAGTTGCTGGAGGAGCACTGAATGAGAACAGCTATCAAACAGGCAGCGGCTTGGAGAAAGAACAACACCCGTCCGCTCATGGCTAACATGAACCAGGCCTACTGTATTTAGCTGGGTATGCTGGGAGAGATCAGTCTTTGGCCATTGGTTGAACTTGTAGCGTCGCGCTTGTTTATAAAACAAATGGTCTCTCTAACAGGCAGTAGAGGAAGCACGGGGCACACAAAAGCCCCATAATGTGTACTCAGTCCATAGGTTATGAGCTTCTCAGGACAATATAGGGAAGTATGTGGTTACTTTGGTACCAGCTACCGCATACAGATTAGACGTAAAGTGTTTACCGTGGCAACAACCCTCCTTCCCTCGGGCCTTTATCGATGAAAGTGATCTGTCAGTGCTGCTGCATGCGACGGAGGAGATCTGTTGTCAGCCGGCTTCGGTTGGAGGGGGTTCTTGTGATGTTCTTGCATTTGTGATGAAAGCTTAAGAGGCGAGCTGAGGAGCTTGTTAGCAGGTTTTGTTGCACCGCATGTCAAAGCACTCAGCGAGAGGAAGGAAGCTGCCCTCTGCTTTCACCAGAGTGAGGTTCGAAGGGTTCTGTAGCGCTCGCTGGGCGAGGACTTCAATACATTGGGGGTGATCTTTGGCGTTTCACGATGTAAAGGGCTGTGAGGGCAAACAGATATGATCTGAGCGGCAGTTGAGGCAATACGAACTCACCCCCCAACTCCCACCTCCCAATTGTGTGCTGTGCTGGAGGTTATATGAAAAGTAAGACTGGGTGGGTAAGCCTTAGGGTTTTAAAAGTTTTAGTCTGATCAAATGCTTTGGATCATGTTTTTCAACCATCATACTAGGTGTTGACATGCTTCCGACCGCATTAACTGTGGCCAGAGGAATTATGTCTTTGGGTTGTCCGTTTCATTATGGCAAAAGCAAAATCTCAAGAAGGCCTTGAGGGAGTTTTTTTAAACAAATCCACTAGGACTGGATAGTTGACTCAGTGTATTTTATCTTGGTTGTAAAGTCAGTTGAACACAATAATCCAAATACACTTAGCTGCAGTGAGCCCTGAGATATTTGTTCAGTTTCAAAAGGAGTGAGCTGCTTTTTTTTTCATCTTCCTGTGTCTAATCCAAAGGGACTGTGATGTGACGAGATAACAGCTCAGACTAAATGAACTGTCTTAAGTCTCGACAGACTGATGTAACTGATCTCCCATCGTCTTCCTGCTTATGAAAAATGCCACTTTGTGTTCCAGCCAACTTATTGCCCCGCTTTCTCTTCTTTTTCATTTCTCGTTCTCTTTATTTTTTAACACTTTTATCCCCTTCTGAACAATGTTTAATGAAGAAATTTAAAAAAAAACAGTGAGGGAAATGTATCCCCTTCACCTGTTTATTTTCTCAGTCTTCAGACACACAGACAGCTGCCTGACGAAGCTGTAGTAGACTGTGTAAACATCTGATTTGAACTCAGCCTGAGTAAGTTTACATGAGGCAGAGCTTTGCTGCATAAACTTCCAGGACTCGCCAGCTGACATTCTGTTTTTGTATAAAATCTACATAAGCAGGACATGTACATTATTTTTCCCATATTACACAATCTACTGTTCAGGAAGACAAACTGACGCCAAAGTCATAAACATTTTCTGGCCCTGGGGCTAACTGTTGAGGCTTGCTGGTGGAGTTGATAAGCCCCACAGGATGGCACAGTCGGGCTTATCGAGCTCGACCAAGCCGGAGGACCTCTGCTATCGCTGTACCAACCGGCAGAGGAAGAAACGCACCTCCTTATCTCCCCTCTGCTGGGGGAATAACACTTTGTCTAGTTACCCTGTCCACTCACTTCAGGTGGTGCTCTCATCTGTGTCCTAACTTAACCTCGTGGGGGATTGCAATGACGGTGCAGAAACAAGTGGCCCAGACTTTTTATTTGACTCCCACATGCTGTGGTATGAAAAGCAAAGATCCTTTTGGCACAAAGACAAGATTGCAGAAACTCAGCCCCAAGTGTTTATTTTTAATGAAAGAAGTTTGTTATCATACGACGGGAGCTAATGTCCACACAATAGCAGTGCGCGTGACAGTGTGGCGATAGGAAATCTAATGTTGAACTTGGAGTGGTATTCTTTTATGAGCCAAAATGAAAACAACCTCTTCTGTGAGTGCAGCGTGGAAATTCAGAAGAGGAAACAAAACCTAAGAAGATCCAGTCTGGATGAGTTCCAACAAGGCGAGCTTGGAGGTCCATCTGTGCTTCTCAAGCGTAGACTGCATAAGCCTAACTCACACAAACAACCTTGTTAGAACCAGTAACCTGCTGTGCAGCCAGAACATGTGCAGCTGACCCCTGAGGAGAGGCACACTCGCTCAGCCTCAGATGTGGCTAAGTAGGAGCATCTTCTTCTTTCAGATGCAAGTAAAGCATGCGGTGTGAACGGAAAGTTGCAACCTGACACGACTCGGGACATCCTACAGTTCGTGGAGGCGGGAATTAGGAGTGCTGAGGGGGTATAGAAACCATCAATTGAGGAATAAAACAAAATGTGATGTAGACTCGGCAGGGAGCGAGAAAGAGAGAGAGGCGCTCATGTGGACGAGCTAAGAGGGAGCTTGGGAATATGACCAGAAGTGTCAACAGGATGTAACATCTTTCTGTGATCATGAAGCCTAGAGCTTTGTCAGTCAAGCGGATGAGCTACGCTACAGACTGGAGTCTCTGTGACAAGCAGGCATCTGCATCCTCACCACACGGCATCATGGTGAGCTATGACGCTGTTTGTCCTTGGTATTTATCACGTGTCTTTGGTGATCTAATCACAATGGGGACAGCTCGTCACTTCACGCCTGGCATCAGAATGCATGTTGACATACATCCCAAGTGACCACTTGTGATCAGATCTCACTTCACCACTGTATGCAAATAAATATGAACATCACTGCGGCTGAACAGACATTATGCTTTCTAAACAAAAGAAAGAACAAAGTCAATGTGCGAAAATGCCGAATTTACCACAAGGCCTCATGATTAAGAATTTGTCACAGACGGTGTTTTTCACAGAGTTTCATATAATCACACAAAATGCAAATTTCTACATAATGTTGCTTTGAAATGACAAAGGTTGCTTCCTCAATAGTGTTAAGTTTATTGCAGGATTATCATCACTGAGGCATTAACGTGTGAGCAGCACTTCTGTCATAGCTCGTTCAAGTGGAGCTGATTGTAACTGCTTGATAGATGTGCGCAAAAATAATAAAAACATTTGTCAAGGATTGAGTCCTAAAATCTATAACTTGCAGTGCAGTCTGAATATTTATTAGATGATGATATCTAGAACTGTTTATGACGAAGAAATATGGCACCATGGCTGAATTATTGAAACGTATTGATTCGAGATGAAGAATGGTTCAAACATTGCCACAAAACTGACAGACAAATAAATATAACTTTAGCACTAACTTTCAGCCTAAACTTGCTTGATAAGATGGATATTATTTGAAAGATAATTTCTAAACATGCAAATAAAGCAAGTAACTCTTTTTTCAAATATTAATCCATTCCCCACACTACCAAAATATTGTGGGAAATCTTGATTTAAACTGCTTAAATCTTGGATGTCATAGTATTCTTTATTTTTACCCACATCAGGCAGGTGTGGCCTCAAATTATAATTGTTCTTGGGAGCAACTCTGTGGAATGAACTTTTCCACCCCACTGCTGCCAAATCCACCCTGTAAAGTGTGGTTCACCTTCCTCTCTGGGAGTTGACACCTTACGCACAGTCAAAGGGCATCTGGTTCGGCGGGGAGTGTTTGTCGAGAAAGGAACTGTGCCAAAATACATTTCCTTCTTAAAGTCTGCTGGGCAGGTCGAATAAAGTATGAAAGCAGAGGCACACAAGCTTGATTGCTGAGTATATTTATTGAAACTGACTGACAAAAGAGTCACAGTTTATGTCGACATGGTGCCGTTTGAACCATCTCGTTGGTGCATCGAGGCTGTACACCAAGAGATGACATCGCGGATGCAGCCCAGCTGATGCTTCTGATTACCATCATGCTGCAGAGAAAAGAGAAAACAGAAGATCAATGTGTGCATTAATGACAACGCCGCTCACTGATGTCACCCAGTTCAAATTTGTGTGTACATTTTTTGTTTTTGCTGTTAGACTTGTGATGACTCTTCTGATGATAAGTTATGCATCTTTACTCTCTTTTGGTTGAGGACTACATTGGAAATAAGTTGGAAATGTTATTGTGTGACCCTTCAAGAGGGTTTCTGTTTCTAAATTCTAAATAAAGTCTAAATTACTTTTAACTCGTGTTCTGTTCTGCTCACTGGTCATGATCACCTCTCAGGTTCAGTGTGGACGACGGTAAGTATACACTGGTTTCTTGCTGTTTTCCACACTTTGCTGTTGTGGACCATTCATATGAAGTATTATTATAAGTCCTATTTCAGTCAATACAGGTGTATTCGTGTTAATGTCTCAGCCAAACTATAGTTTGTAGTAATGTCCAAGTGCCACAAGATGGAAGTATCTGCTTTTGGAGTATCGTAATAGAACAGTAGAAATCACTGAACATCAGAAACATGTTCCTGCAAACATTTCACAATCAAAGCGTGGTTACAAAATGAAGGGATGAACAGGCTGGAAAGGCTTTTGGGTATCCAAAACAACAAAGTAAAAAGCCTTTGTAAACTGTAGTTTCTTAGTGAGCTACAGGTGCCAGGGGGCGTCTGTGACTCAAATCTCCAATCTACCAGTTGGAGAGTCGTTGGTTTTGATCCCCGGTCACCGCTATCTACATGGCTCTGTTAGTGTGTGAGTGTGTACAGTATGGATGTCTTGCACCTTATGAGTAAGTGTCGCTTTGCATGGTAACATGGTAAGGAGTGTGAAGGTTTCAGTGCTGACTTGTGTTGTAAAGCACCTTGAGTGATCACTACATAAAAATTGTCCATTTACTATTATAAAATGGCAGCATAGCATTTTGAAGTACTGTCGTGGATTAGTACAAGTCTGAATTTTTTCCGCAACATTTAAATATTTCACAATAAAAGCCTTGTTATGAAATGAAAGGATTGTGTCCACAGAAAGGCTGTGGAAGGCTTGTACTTTGTAACATATACAGGAATGGTCGAGTTTATGTTTGCAGTATAATGCATTAACAAAGATTTAACAAGGCAAATGGGAGCAGATCAGAAAGAACTTTTTTATCAAAAAATTTGACCAAATGTAGAGGATATTTTATATATATGTGTATATATATATATATATATATATATATATATATATATATATATATATATATATATATATAAAGCTTTAATATAATCCAAATTTAAATACAGTACTGTCAACAGTTGCGGTAGATACAGGATTCGGCCACTGAAATGTGATACAACTGATAAAAATATTAATTTATAAAGGTACATTTAAACATTGACAAATACTCATGAATACTATTCATTGTTTACATGGAGCTTATAAGGTGTAACTCAAGCTCCAATCAGCCATTCTTTCAGTGTTGTTTTTGCCACTTACTGCACAGTTTGTTGTCACAGGAACCGCGACAGCCACTGCAAGAGGGTCCTTTCTTGTAGGGAAATTGTTTGTAGAGAGGCCCAAAGTTTCCACTGTAATGTAGTCCAAACCAGTAAATATTAAACATATATGCACAAACACCTGATCTGAGTAGCAAAACGCTGTTTATCATTACTGCAAATTGCAGTTTTTCTCCTTACTGCAGAGCATTACCGTGTTCTCCTTGCATCAACTTTGATATCTGTCTTTCAAGGACTGCAGGTACCCCTCAAAGTGTTTCCAACAATGTTTTGACATAATATATATTCAAATCAATAATGTCTATAATTAACTATTAAATACAATTAATATTACATAATAGAACTCAAGGCACATACAAATATCCTTTTTGATTTGACTTTTCTAAAATATTCCCTAAAAGTGAGGAAAGATGCTAGACTTTCTTCTGAGAAGCAGGAAAAGTGTTCTGTACTTACGGAGGAGAGTACTGGCAGACGAAGTAGTACTTGTATTTAGCATTGGGACAGGTGGCCATACCGCAGCCAATCTTTTTGGACTTGGCCCAGACAACCTGTGTAGACATTGAACAATAAAATACAAAATCATCAGGATCCTGTGCCATTAATGTGCTGTGTATTATTGTTTTAATAGTCACTGTTTTGGTTACACAGTCTCAAGCCAGTGAAGGCGAATTTGTATGCAAGTAAGCCAGAATTAAGAGGTGTTGTGAAAGCTTGATTTTGCTGCACCTGCGTGTAGTGTCCGACCACTTTTCCACTTTGGGTTAGTCCCTTTCCATATTTCCAAAATTTCACCTCGTCGTACCAGCTCTGGATCGCTCTGTCCCAGGTAGATGGTCCGCCGGACATGTACAGGTTCTCTCCAAAATGTTTCCCTGGAGTCAAAGAGGAGGAGAGAAATACTGAAGTCTTCTTAAAACCTATAACACCTACATCTGGATTACAGTCCATTGACCCAGATTACAATTAAGTCGTCCACATCTGTCATCGCATGCATTTCAGTCCAAAGGCTATCACAATTAAGATACCTATAATGAGAAGTCAAATTAAGGTTGTTGCGCTCAGATGTGAAATCAATGTCCTCCATATTCCTATATGATTAACTTTTGTCTGTCTTTGATAACATTATCTTAAAGAATAGTGTTCCAATTAATATATCAGGTTTCTTATTAAATGATGAAATGTTTGGATGGACCATACTGATCATCGCCACAAGGCCCATACATAACATATTAACATGTATTAAATAATTTAACATTATCTACTGCTACATGAAGCCTGCCATTTCCCATTTATGTACTCCAAGGACTGTATCTGTCATTTATTACATGGTTGACACAGTACCCTATATTCCTGCTAGGGTAGTCTAGATGTTTAAGATGTCTGACATTTTAAAGCCATGGTCTGTTGGCTGTTTCTGCTGTATGTCTGGCTAAAATGACACTCTTATCATAATCTTACTTCTACGCATTTCTCGCGAGGAGTGGCCCTGGGTGCATTTGTCGGCCCATTTCTGAGCATTGGCAGCTAAATCCTTGCTCCACCTCTGAGGAAAACAGAAGACAGAGCAGAAATAGGCACTTTTAGACGACTGCAGTATACAGTATATACACCAGAGAAATTTGCTGTGTGCTTGTTCGTAAAATCTATCAAGCTAGATGAAGTGATCCATGTTCATAAAATTTAGTGAGGCACACCTTGTTATGAAATTATGAAATTCAGCATTTACCAGTTTCAACATATTGCTTGCAGTTGGGCGAACACCTCTTCTCAGTTCGTTGTGCTTGTTGACAATCTCACTCGGATTCGTGGAGGAAGAGCCCCCAGAGCCCCTGGGAGAGCCCCGACCAGAGTTCCCAGATGGTTTGTTAGGAGACGGGCGATTATTACGGTTCACAGGCTTAAAAGGGTTCCAGCCATTATTAGGGTTCACAGGCTTAAAAGGGTTCCATCCTCTTGGTAGGCTGCCAGTTATCCGAGTTACCACCGTACGTACATTAGAGCCATTCTTAACAGTTTTCGTAACTTTCATGTTTTTATTTAATGGAATTCTGCCTGCATGGACACAAAACAAAACAGATTTTGAAAGTTGGAATACATATGAATATCCAAAAATGCGTTAATGATAATTAGTAGAAAGACTCACCAATTCCCTTTTTTGGTCGTTTTCAGATACAAGAGAGAAAAAATTGACAGGTTATTGCACACAGGAAGCAGAATTATTATTGATTTTGCGGAACGAAGAATAAATTCAATATAGTTCCCTATTACAGAGAAACATTTTTTACTTACAGGTATGAAGATGTACTTTTGCCCCAAGTTACCAGGCACCTGAAGTGCAAAGATGGCCAAGGCGCACAGGAAACCCAAAGTGTACAGAGACATGGTTGAATCCAGGACTGTTAACCTCCGAGAGTCACAGGTGTGCTTTATATGCACACGACCAGACAGACATGTGACAAATGAACACACAACCTCAGGGCCATCCTGTTTTCGAATGACCCGCCTGAAGAAAGCATTTGTCAACGTGGCAACCTGTGACATGTCTGTGACGATGTATGGAAAATTACAGGTCGTCCTTATGTATTCTGCATAACAATGATGATGTGTTCTTCTGCTTGTTACTAGTGAGTGTAGGTCTTCATGTCTTCAATAAATCCCTGAACTGTTGCTGTCTGCCAGGGATGTCTGCGTTTGGGTCAGTTACCTTTGGCCACGCACTCTGCCGCTTGTTAATAGTGTTAATAAGATTTCAATGTTCAGTCCATTCAACTTTCAAATTCTACTTTAATTCTATTGTCCTTGGGTGGAAATTTGTTTTGCAGCAACACGTACAGTGTTTAACATACATACCTAAAACATTTAATAAGAATGTTGAAAAAATACCAACATAAAAAATAAACATGTTAATGGCATTTACCTCATATACCATGTACAGCAAGTGATGAACTTATGGGAATCACGTTGCCATGGACGGCATACGCCGCCCCTTTTTCCTGCATGTATTCTTGCCTGTGGTATTTTGTATCTTTCGAGCTCAACATAACCAGCAAAGACCCTTTTGGCCGATAAACCGCCACCTACCTAGTAACTTCATCCTCTACCTCACTTTACTGGTTACCATAACCTGTCTGACTCTCGCTGGTCACTACATACATGTCATCACGAATGTCATCAGGGAGCTGCAAACTTATACCGTCGTTATTGCACTTCTTACTTTTGTATTTTTCTAACACGCTCTTGTTGTCCGTGTCTTTGCTGTACATGTTTTTTATGTAGTTCTCTACCTGTTTTGCATCTTTTGTGTGTCGACGGAATTTTGCTTCACTGCCACTGAATGTTGTCTCATTACCTCCTCCAAGGAGGTCATGTTTTCGCCCGTGTCCTTTTGTTGGTTGGTTGTTTGGTTTGTCTGCAGGTTCAAATGAAAACTACCCAACAGATTTCCACAGAACTTGGATGGAGTACAGATCTTGACCCAGAATAGATCTCTTTAACTTTTGGTGTGGATCCAGATATCCAGAATTTTCTTTCACTCACTTTCTATGTGACAGAGCCTTTTCCCGTTTTTTTTTTTTTTTTTTTT
>CAEMYA010000010.1:2660875-2677614 GCA_903131615.1 Diplodus sargus
GGGCTTACCTACTGTGGATCAATTACACAAATGTACACCAACTTAAAGTTATAGAAACAGGCTGGCCAGTTACAGTATATAAAAAAGAACTCATTACTGAGAAATTAAGTAATACATCATTCTTTCCATGTCTATCATCATATGCAAACACAATTAAGTTACCAATAATGATTAAAATAGAATAAAACAAATTCACTTCCTATTCCTGTGATATGGTCTTTCTGTCTTTTTGATAACACTTTCTCGGATGGTGTTTATCAAATTAATAAATCTAACTGGCGACACTACATGGTGGCATATTTACACGAGTATCAGTCTGGTAATTGCTCATACAATATTTGTATTTGATTTTACCCAGCTAGATTAAAGAAATCGCACAATAAACTGACACATGATGTTTCCTGACCTTTTCCTGCCCTTAAATACAGTGAATAAAGTGGATACAGGGCCTTAAAATAACTCAGTAAATCCATTAGTCTGGATGAAGCTGAACATCACATGATTGTCTAAAAAGCTGTATCAGACGATTTTACGCTCTTATAATATTCAAATGCTTGTTAAACTTGTCAGGTAACAGTAATGCTGTGTAGCTGCTGACTTTTTGTTACTTTTATGTTTATGAACTTACTGCTGATCTGTCTGGCGCTGTCAGGACTGTGGTTCATGGAGCAGGTGTTGGCCCATTTCTGAGCGTTGGCTGCAGCCTCGTTGCTCCAACTCTACAGGGAGCAGAGGAGAGAGGAGCCATTACACATGCAGCAACTACAGTATATACACCAGAAAATCTCCAAGGGCCGTGTCTGGAACATCAGTTTCATTTACTGATGTGCTACACGAGGGAGAAATTTGCAAAACCAATTCCTGTGAGATATGTTACCATTTCCAACATGTTGCTAGCAGTAGGCTGAACACCTCTTCTCAGGGCATTATGCTTGTTCACAATCGTAGTCTTATCGGAGGTGGAGACCAGGACGGTGCCTAAATAAACACAAATAAGGTTTAAAAAGAAAGAAATTGAGTAAGATTGAAGGTGACATGAATGAAAATCCTAACTCTTAGTGAAGATTATGTATGAATAAAATTTCCAAACACTCACCCTCCTTCAGGTATGGATTTCAGAGATGAGAGAGAAAATGATGTAATTAATTTATTGCTTATTAGTACAGAACAAAAATAAAAAATTGATGGATGCACGTTTTAAGACGAGAAAACTACAAATATACACTCAATTGAATTCCTAGCTGTGAGGATATTTCATCTACTTACTGCAAAGGGCTCCATATCCTCTGCCAAGGTGCCAGGCACCTGGAGAGCAGCAAAGAGGCCGAAGGCACACAGGAAGCTCGCAGTGTTCATGGTGATGTCCACGACTATCAACCTCAGAGCCACAGGTGTGATTTATATACAAAGGTACCACACAGACACGTGATGAATGAACACACAAAGTCAAGGGCATCACAGAGCGACCAAAGTGATGATAGGGTTTTGTCAACGTGGCGCAATCTGTTTTGTGAAGGTGGGTGGCTGTGACTCAGGGGTAGAGCCAGGGTCTTGTTATTAGAAAGTCGGTGGTTCGACTCCCCTGGTCTGCTAGTCAAAATGTCCTTGGGCATACTGAACCCCAAACTGCTCCTGATGTGCTGGTCACCATCAGCCTATGTATGAATTACTGTAAGCCACTTTGGACACATCTTTTTAAAATATTTTTCATGACAACTCTGATAAAGGGGCATGGAATATGTTCTGTACATCAGCCTTGTGTGGCAAGGTTATAGTGAGAGGGTTGCACGATATCAAACGGAACATGGTATCTAAATTAAACTTTGATAATTGAAAGGTTAAACTTAGATTAGGAGCATCAAAAAGGTTTGAAAACAGCTCTCTGGTGTTTGACAGCTTATGAAGACCTTTTTGGACACAGCAGGCCTGTGTGTTCGAATCTTCTCCAAGCTGCTGTAAAATACACGATATCTGGGTCTTCAATTTTAGAAATGAGGGAAAAATATTCAGCATAATCACAAATGTGTTGGCAGACTTAATTACTTTGAATAAATATAACTGCATAGATTGTGTTATCATAATATATTTACCCAAAGATAAACGATAACATGTATTATCTTGACGTCCAGTCCATTCATCTTGAACTTTATTTTCCTCAAGGGAACATTTGTTTGGCCGTCAGGTTAAACAAGGAACATGTACGTGGTTTTACATCGTAAAATGATTGTGAAATATCCTGGTTATTAGCAGTTAGCCCACGGGCAATGGAGGAAAAAACAATTTTCTCCATGAAACACAACCAAGTTTCACCCAAAATTAAGTAATCTGTGAGGTCTGGTCCATAGCTTCAAACTCCTCTTGCAACATTGTTTTGATACATCCGTGGCAGTGGTGTAAAGTATAGAAGCATTTATTGAACATCAACATTTTTAATGATTTTCTAGGAACTTACAAACTCTGAAAAGCATTTGAAGATATCTTCAAAATGGCCTCTTTGCAACTGTTGGGCCTGATACTGGCGTATAGGGGAGATATGGAGCAAGATATAAGAGCAAAAAGGAAATCTAAACAGCAATTTTGACTTCTTTAGGGACCCTGGTTGGATTTTCTGTGCCTCCTCTCAGTTGCCTCGCTCAGATCCATGAACAGAGGAGCAACAGTCGCTAATGTCAGTTTGGAAATGGAGTCTTCTTACATTAACAAATGCTTGACTCCTAACACAACACAGAAGTCTCACAGAGTTCCTTTAGAGCCTGGTACTCTTTTTGTTTTATTATGTCCTGTGTCACTAAAATGAAGAATTGGAAGTATAAAAATGTCCTGCAGTTGAATGACCTGACTGAAGTGGTGCAGTGCTCCGCTTTAATCTTACTTTAATCAACATCAGGTCATTCGTTTCCTCTTCAAATCTAGGAAAGGTTATCCGTGTTTATATCTCCAGAATTGGCAATTAAAATGCACTTTACTCTTATCAGTAGATACAATATCAAAGGACTGCAACTAATACTAAACACTGCTGCCAGGCTGGCAACACACACCGGAAGAATCAAACACATCACACAAAACATTGCTGCCCTCTACTGGATCCCTGTGAGGTCTATAATTGACTACTGTTCTGAAACCTTTAATGGTCAGGCTCCTGTCTGTAAACTTTAATCTCTAGAGTAATGAGCACATTACATATTTATTTATTTATTTATTTATTTAATAAAGCAATTAAAGTGCTACCCGTGAAAAACAAATCCATTTCGATCAAAGCATGAGGTTACAGCACAGGGTTTTTTTTTTCTTAGCTTTCCTTTTTTTAATCATCAGTCCCACAGGATCATAGGAACTCCTATTTATTAACAGATTAACAGAACACAAAATAAAGATTCAGATATAAAAAATGATTTAAAAAAAAAACAGGATGCGAGGAGTGCTGCTCGGTTGTGGAAAATAGTGCCCCTCTGGTTGAGACGGAGTAAAAGGGCTCTAACAAAGAGAATGGTTCTGGATTTAAAGCTGCCCAGTATCCAGGTTTGAACGGGGTAACTAGACCTTTCTCCTTTTTTATAAGTCCTTTTTTTTTCCCAAGGCATCTGAGGCCTTCAAAGTCTGAAAGGCTTTTTCTTTAGGCATTTAAGAATTGACTAATTGGTGCTTTTCTGAGTGTAATTAAATAATTAAAAGTTTATGTATGTGTATGTTTCTATTATCTTGCTTACTGTCTGTGATTTTTTTTTTCAGCTAAACATACATCTTTTGATTTCAACTACCTAATTCTGTGACCAACCTGCTCATACTGATGCTGTGAGAGTTTACCCACCTGCATAGTCTGTCATGTGGTTGTCTAGACCAATCATGTTACTGCTCACCCGTCTTCATTGATCATGTGGCTGACTGTCTGGAATAGGGATGCACAATATTTATCAGACGGATAAATTATTTGCAATAATGGAAAAATTACATTATCGGTTATCGGCAGGTAAAGAAATTATAGCTGATAATGCAAAGCCAAATTGCTTTTAATGACTCAACAAGTGCCGCATCTACACACAGTAGGAGGTGGCATGCACCTTTTGTGAGCAGCCAATAAAAACAGAGAAGAAGAACAACAACAATCATGCACTCATAACTCTGAACTGCTGCAGCTGTGTATAGCTGAACACAGGGGAACAGTCTCATCACAGCAATGGAGTATCAAATAAATAATCTTTGCTCAGCACATTTTAGCCTTTCTTAAATTCAGGTGTTAGCAATTTATTTCCAAAATAAAAATAGTTTGCATTATCCGTTGTTTTATAGGTAATTATCGGATATCGTATCGGCTTGTAAAAAATCATATCGTGCATTCCTAGTCCAAACATGTTACCACTAACCCGGCTATACTGATCATGTGAATGTCTGTTAACCTATAAATGTAAGAACCCTAAAGTGGCCATTTTGTGCTGCCCTGATGAAGGTCTGGCTGAAATGCATAGGCATGTGTTTACTGAACAGCCATGATTCAAGGCTTCTTAACTCATTACACTCTTGGTGCCCTCAGACAGACTCAACAGTTCTGAAAAAATACAAAATCCAGATGTGCAATAGAATTCACAATCAAGTGTAACACTAAAATATCCCCAACTAAATGTGAGTGGTGTGCGTTTTGGTACAGTGTGTTCATCTGCTCCCCTCCTGCGATGAACACTTGTAGGTACAACATCCACCGCGCATGCGCAGAGCCGTCGGCCGCCTTGCATTTCTTCCCAGACATCATCACAGGTTGAACCGAACATCCTCTTCCACAAGGAGCGAGCTTCTGCCTTTTATTTCTGCTCCTTTTCTTCTTTTCCCCGCCGCCGCCGCCGCCGTCGCGGTGTGTATTTAAAACAGCACGGAGGGAGCAGAAGCCATAAGATGAAGAAACGCTATGTGGACGCGAACAGGCTACGGAAAATGAAGAAACTGAAAATAACGGAGAAGCTGTCTGAGAGGTAGCTAGCGCCCGCGAGAGCCGCGTCGCCTGGCGGAGGCTGCTTTTGTTGTGGTGTCCGTCTTTGTGTGAATTTCAGCCGTCGTCACCTGTCTGCCTCACACATCTCGTCACTTCATCCGTGTCTCACGGTTTTACACAACAGACCAGCCCGGAGCTGTAATGCGCTCCGTGCACGGCTGAGCAGCGGGGACGGAAACGTTGGTGGAAAAAAAAAAAAACGATGTGATGCGAGTTACTTCAGCCGACATTTGTTTACAGAAAGACAGGAATGAGCAGCTGTGCAAGTTAACGTCGGCCCTGCTTCTCCCTCAGGCTCTCACATCTGCTCGTACACTGTCCTCTGTATCCAAGTGTCAGCCTCATTTAACGCATTATTCTGGTGTTGGCACAATATGGACTGTATCATTCCCTGACGGAACCCGTGTGAAACAGCTCCTCTTGCAAATAAAATCATAAATTTGAAAGCGTCTAGACAGAGTCCAGACAAGAAGAAATGTTGCCTCAGCAGAAAAGAAACCACTTGTTTTGAATTGTGCATTGTTTCACATGAGACGGGGAATTAACACAGTTTGATACCTTTTTATTTTTGAAACCACAAACATGAATTAGCTAGGCAGTCACTGCCCATTATTTAAAGTAACTTGCACATGTGTCAGCTATGCTAAAAAAAAAAAAACAGTATATAAAAAAAACCTGTAATATGAATAAAAATACACTCTATTGGTGATATTTGAAGGCAGACTTGCTGTTGTCCTTCCTTCCTTCCTCTCTCTCATTTAAACATTGCATTTTTGTTGTGTAATATTTGGCAGATGTATTTAAAAAGCCAGTGAAGCAAATCAAAACACACTCTTTCGCTAAAATTACAAGGCAAACTGCTGTTTGATGCCGTTGTCGTCCCCTTTCCGTCCCATCGCACTCTTTGAGTGAATTTATCGCTTTTTGTTGCACGTTTACGATCTGTTGTAAGAATGCAAATACACCTCATGTCAGTAACATTAAAACGGGAGATTTGGGCTGAGTGCAGTAGGATGCTGTGGTGCTCCCTCTCTCCTCCAGATGAAATATTGCCATGGTTACCAAACAAAGAAGGGGTGATGTGATAGCAGCCTATGGATGAGCAGAACAAAGGAGCAAACCACAGCCCCTGTTTGGCTCGTGGTTGCCTAATAAAATGAATGAGGGAACAGTCATTGTTCCTCAGCACCTCTACTTAAAAGATCGGACTGCATTTTTAAGACGCAGCTGCTCAATTATAGGTTTAGAGACGCGTATCCGGTTTCTAGTCCTGTATTTGCTGCTGCTGCTGAACGCCTTGGCTTCACAGGCTTCATTGTATCTGGAATGTCTTTATTTACCAGACTCGGAGCCAAGAGCAGAACTCTTTGTCCAAACTGAACACACCCCCTTTGCTGATTCATACTGATACATAAACAGTGATGGATTTTCTACTATTCCCCTGTCTTTGTGCAGTGCGTACACCGTCCTGAAGTTTATGATGATGTGGACGCTGGTGCTGCTGGCAGATTTCATCCTCGAATTCAGACTGGAGTATCTGTGGCCATGCTGGCTCTTCTTTGGGAGCGTGTACACCACTTTCCACTGCCATGGTCTGGTGAGAACCCCTGCTGTGTGATTTGATCTCGCGTGAAGCAGCCCAGATGATAATAATCCCACAGAGTGAATCCAGCGTATCTTTACTGACACCAGTGTTTTCTTTGTTCGCAGGTTATCTGTGTTGTTTTTGTCTGTGCTGCCTTCACTCTGGACATCTTTTGTTTAATTTTTGTTCCTCTGCACTGGCTGTTTTTTGTGGCTAGCACCTACGTGTTATTCAATTACATATGGCACACGGGTGAGTACGTGGATTATTGTTTGTTTTTGCCCACACGTTTGGAAAAATATGCCAAATTCTGTTATTCTCATAAAGATAAAAGGATACGTTTGCCCCAAAAGTGAGAGATCAGTCATTATCCCCTCACTCTAATGCCAATGGAAAGTCGGGCAGAGTCGTACTGCACAAAACATTTCTGGAGGTTCACAGCAGAACAGCGTTCTCCTAATAAACTGAAGCACATAAAACTACTCAATGTGGCTCGTCTGGCATCATCCAAGTCTTCAGAAGTCCAGAGATCCCAAAATTGATTTTAAAACATATTTGTTTATTATATTGATTTGAACCCTTGTTGCACAGTTGAGCCCAAGCACCCATTTCAGACAAAGTGTGTGTGCTAACGCTGTTAGCTTAGCAACTACAGTAAAGATTTTGGCTTATAAAAGGGTTTAAATAACATCTTTTTAATGTCGGACAAGCTGTATGGAGCCTTTTTTTCTGTTCTACTTTTAGTTTTAAAACAAGTTCCCATCTGCTTCAGTTGTTGAGAATGCTGCAATACCGTTTCGCTGTGACGCTCCGGAAATTTTTTGTGGACTACAAACTTCACCTGACTGTTCTTTGCTATGAGGGTGTGAAGATATCAACTGTTTTTTCTTTTTTGCGTGAACTTATCCTTTTAAAATGTGTGGTGTAAGCGGAAGTAACATCGCAAACGTTAAAGTATTCTTTCTTTCTTCCCTCAGAAAAAGGCATCTGTATATCAACGGTATCCCTGTGGATTCTGCTCGTGTACACGGAGGCGTCACTGCGACTCAAAGACCTTAAAACCTCTCATGCCAACCTGTCTCATCTTTTTGCTGCACACTGGTACATTGATTTAAACACAACTTAAGACCTTCCTTTCTTTCACAATTCTTTTTATTGACTTTGTACAAATAGTGCATGCAGGCAGTGGCAGCATAGGACAAAAAACGAAAACAGACGAGAGGTTGTGTGGCAGTCAGGGTGCTAGACTGCAACAAATTAACACCTTTGAAGAATTTCAAGAATGGTGATGTCAGACATAAAATTAATTGCGCTGATTTAGAATTCAACTTTTATATATTTACTGTGTGATATAATGAAGTGGACTTGATGTTTTTCATCATAGGTTCCTTTAGTCAGTTCATTTTTATGCTACTAGCTGATGACCAGTCAAGTATGAAATGAAGCAGTAAAAATGTCTGGATGCACAATATATATTTGGATATTGTGAACTACATTATTGGCTATTTCTTTTTATCAGTGAAATTATAGCTGATAATTAGAGATGATAATATGGGACCAAATTGCTTTTTATTTCATTTCGCTTAACCAGCAAAGCATCTACACACTCTGGTAGAATAGGTGACAGTGTTTACTTTTACAGTTGGTTTACAATCCGCTGAGAATTGTAAACCAACTGAGAAGAAGTGCAGAATGCCGTAAATGTTCTGCAAGTATTCAAAAGGGTCTGTACACAGCAAATCATCAAGAAGAGAGACGAATCCAACACACTCTTCTGGCAAAAAGGTTAACAAGCCTATATTTAGGTGGCTTTTCCCCACTGAAATTAAAAGCATTGTCAGTGCATGTTAAAGATGAGCTGAGTAGCAACCCACGCTTCGTGGAGTGTAACCGCTGCACCCTTTATGAATATACAAGATGACTGCACGCACCTCATCACATCTTGGCCTGTCTTACCTTCAGGTTTGCATAAACGACAGTGTAGAAACCTCTTTTAAAATACAAAAAAATTGTAATTATCCTTTATCTTATTGGTATCAACCATAAGAAATGGGGAATTATCAGTCATCTGTATTGGCTGAATAATATCTATATAATGCACCCTTATGACAATGAATAGATAATGCAATGATTAATAATAGAAATCTGTTAGCCAGGATGTCTTGTATCACATATTCTAACCGTGTCTTTTCCCCTTTGTATTCTCATTCAGCATTGGATATCCTGTAGTGTACCTGGGGTTTTATGCCACCTGCTACTTCACCAACATCTTTAAGTTGCGCATACAGAAAGCCGTGCAGAGTGAGAACGACTTCCACATGCACCTCCTGCAGCACTCGCTCCCTCCAGGCCTGCAGGTTTACCCCAAGACCGGCACAGATGGCAGCAGCAGTGAGTCTTCTGCACAACTTCCATTTACACACACTTGTTTCTGCCATTTTTCACAATCTGCAGGATGATTCTAATTTAAGTTTGTTTGATCCATGAGATCAGAGGGTTGAGTTTCTGCAGGCGCTGCTCTTGTGTTTGTGTGATCATCACTCAAAGTAACCACTCAGTGCTCTGCTGTTTATTCCAAATGAACAATGGGAAAGATTTGCCAGAAACTGGGTGTTAAGAGCATCGATTATAAATGCAAAATATTATTATACGCATCAGTGAAATCCTCTAGATGTTCTACACATCAATCTAATTGAAGCTTGCTCACACAATTCAATAACCTCCCTTATGTTTCATCCAAGTGAAAATGGTGACAGAACTCACATGGCAGCAAATATTTCTCAGAGAACACAATTTATTTTTTCCCTGATGGTGATGTTAGGGTTAGTGGTAGCACAACAGTGATAGGTGGACAGCTGCACTTTCATTTAAATACTGTGTGATGCTTTGTTTTCTGGTATTGACACCACAGAAAGTCAGTTAGGGAAGGAGTAAATGTGAGTGAATCCTGCATAGGTAAAGTTAGGAACAATCCTTTTGACTGCAGGGAAAAAAACAATCGATACACAACTTACTCAGTCTGTTTGAAAATGTATTTCAGTACAATTTCCCAAATCCATTGTTACATTAATTAGGTCAGTCAAAAAGCTTCATCACAACTTTTCCAGGACAAACTTATCTCAATTTTCCATTAGGTTCCGAGGACGTCTTTCTTGGAACTGCGCCAGCTTAAATTAATTCTAAAAGCAAGCCATACTTTTTTTTTGTATCAGTCCAAGTAAGCAATGCAACATCATGATCACACTCTGCCACAGTTTAATTCTCAATTAATATTTTTTAAGAGTTTTTTTGCTGTGTCATGTCTTTGACACATTCAACATTCTTTATGTTGAATGTTTCACATCAGGACAGCCACTCAACAAGCCCTTATGGGTTTTTCTTTAGGTTTTTCAAGCACATTTTTCTCTTAAGTTGTTGAAATCATTATCTACTGTTTGTATTCCATTTCTGTTTACTGATCTATTACGTATTTTTATGTGCAATGAAATAAACACAAACAAACAAACCAACAAAAAAAAAACCTAAAAGCAGCGAATTGAACTTTGGGAAACAACAGACTACAGACTACTGTTGTGACTAACAATTATTTTTGTTGTTGATTAATGAGCCAATTATATTACTTTTTGTACAATTAATTGTTTATTAAACTCTTAAGTTTCTATCATAATTGGCAAAAAAAAGCAGCAAATGCTTAAATTTAAGAAGCTGGAGCCAACAAATGTTTGAGATATTTCCTTGAAAAATGACTGAAACAATAAATCAATCATCAAAATATTGAATAACCAAATTTTGCAACTAAAGGCTCATTTATGCTCAGCGTACGACACATTTTATATAGATTAAAACTGTATAAATGTTTTTGCATAAAGAGCATAAACAAGAATTATTTGTTGCAGCTCTCAAAAAAAAACTGTGAATAATATGTTCACTCTATGTTTATGCCAGGTACAGATTTAAGAGCCTAACAGAGCAACGATAGTTGCTGATAGATGTCCTTTTATTCTGTCTGTACTCACAGGCTCAAAATGGAAGATAAAGCCTGAATCAACTCAGTATCAGTGTCAGAATGGTGCTGTCGTGGCCCACGATGAGGGACACACTGTGGACTGCCTCCAGATCCGCAGCGAGGACAGAGCAACAGAGAAAGGAACCCACGAGGTGAGGTCAGCTGAATCGAACCGGCGGCCATCATCCAAACCCGGGGAGTCCAGAGATCTGCTCCACTGTGGGGCGGGAGGACCAGAATCCTCTCTGACCCCGGAAACTCTACCTCAAGATGAGCAAGGAGGCAAAGCCACACGGGCGGCTAAAAGCTCCTCGCCGAAAGCCCGCAGAGGCAGCACGAACACTCCTTCACCGCCTGCAGGGAGGACTGAGAAGAAGCAGAGATCCAGCTCAAAGACAGTCAGCCCAAACAGGGATGTTACAGACAAGAGTGCCACAGCAGCTCAGAATTACCACGCTGAACAGATGACCAAGTATGGCACTGCTGAAATCGCTTCAGCTCAGCTTGAAAGTAGGGCACGTAAAGATGAAACCAGTGCTAAATATTTCTGTGTTTTGCTTTAATTTTCAGGCTGGAGCAGGAGCTGAGGCGGCTGAAGGGCGAGCTGCAGACAAGCCGGCAGGGAGAGCAGGAGCTGCGGAGTCACATCTGCAACTTGACCAACAGCGAGAGGAGCCTGAGACCAGAGGTTTCCCTGCTCAGACAGTCCAACATGTTGCTCCAGAGCAAGTGAGTCACCCGCCAGAACCACTGCAGAGATCTTGTCTTTAGCTCCCTCTGTGGGCTGTTTTACATATTACATAAGTTTATAAATAAAAAAGTGAGTCCAAGCAGAAATGCTGCGAGGAACTGATGTTGTCTGTGAAAGTAAAACCATTCTTTTTTTCGGCAGATGTTTCAATCCTCAAAAGATCTGATGGATCTCTTTTTAAGCTGGGCCATAATTAATATCATATGAAGTCGTATCTCATGTTGAGGGATTGTGTCTCACAATTCTCATCCATAATTCTCGTCCATAAATGAATGATAAGTACTTGAACTGAATCTTTCACAGCATTAGATCTTAAATTCATGAGAGTATTTGATTTTAATTTCTCACTCAAATAGTTTGTGGGCTACTCTAACACAATCTGACCCCTGTGTGATGGACCTGAATTGGAGTTTTATCATGATAGTTACTTATTTCGTGTGTGTGTGTGTGTGTGTGTGTGTGTGTGTGTCTGTGAAAAGTAAAGGGAGACAAAGAGACAATTAAGTTAAGATGAGGGTGAAAAGCTGAGATTTAAAACAGATTGATTTACACTGAAAAAAGGAAGACTATAAAAACACGTGTCTCAGGTCTGCAAAATATCAATACTGTATCTAGAAGATAAAAGATTAATATCAGCAAGAATTCCCATTTTAGAAGCTGGAATGTGTGAATTTCCAGCATTATATCGATGACTAATCCATTATTAAATCTGCTGATAATTCATTTTTGTTTGTTTAATGACTAATTGGTTAAACAATCAGTTGTTACCGCTTCAGCAAATATGCAGTTTATGTCGATCAAAGACTTTACAGAGACATGTTCTTCAAAGATTTAGGCCACATTCTCAACAGGAATACTGGGCTTTATTTTCCTATGTTCATTCGCTAGTAAAAGTGTGAGTTGTATTTTACTTGTTAGTAATAATGTGACCCCAGACTTTTATCTGGAAAAGCAGATTAGTACTCAAAGCACATTTTCTCAGTCCTTCTAGTCACAGATGAACCATCTGAACACATTTCCACTTCAAATCCACATCCACCAGCCTGAGGCGTTTAATCTTGTTTGAGATGAACATTTTACGCATAGTTTTGATAAGACATGCTCCACTTTTTTTTTTTACAAGCAAGGTGCTCCCCAGTGACAACTAAAACATCTTCTGTCTGTTTTTTGAGGCACTGACCCACTTATTTACAGCCTCATTTTTTGCCATTGCTTGAAGTGAGTTTAATGCTTTTCCTTCAGGATTTTGTGTCTAACTAAAACCAAGCAAAGGGACAAACAGAGCAGCGCGATGCTAGAGAAGAAGACCAGAGCAGAGACGGAGGCCAGACTCTCTGCTGAGAGACAGTTGGCTGAGCTTCAGGCCCAGAAACTGGAGGAAGCAGCCAGCACAGCACGGAGCCTAACAAACAGGTAAAATCATTTCTGCCTGGAAGATAAAGCTGGATCTGCAGGTGTTTGCTACTGATTATAATTAAATGCTGTCGTATCCCAGACATTTGAAAAAACAGTTTGAATTATGATTATTAGTTTGGTTGAGGAGATCGATACCACTGTCATGTCTGTGTTCAGTCAAAATCTGGTGCCAGCAGCTAATTAGCTTAGCTTCACATAAAGCATTTTCGGATACCTTTTTTTTTACTTTTCCTCTGTACACACAAACACAAATATCTGTACTTTCTACTCCATACATTTTCAAAACTCATTACTTTAGTTTTAATGCATTTGAGGGAGATTATCGATTATTTGTGCGTTATTGCACCGTGTCTTCCCAACATAACAATATCATGCATGGCAGACGTAGTGAGACAACACAACTTTAAAAGACGTAACAAGACAGAAACAGACAGAGAGTAAGACTCAAATCAAACCGCCAGGAAGAGCGGCAGGCGTGGAAGCCAACTTTTGTAGAGGCCTGAATTCTTGCCACAAGCTTACATTGTGAAAGCAGCTGAAATGATGTAACGATGGATCCATTCATTAGAATGTCACAAAACCTGCAAAAATTAGTTGTTTCACTGTCAGAATTTGATCCGGTTTTGCTAAGTCAGTGCACACGCTCTATTGGCTGCACAACATGAAAGATCCAGGTCGTTAAATTGCTGGGAAGTCGAGGGAAGGGACAGCTTTCATAGGAATGGATGGGGCTCCGTGTCCAACACTGTATCCAGGTTTAAATGTAACGTCCTTGACTCAGATAAGGACAAAAGGTGCTTTAGGGTGTTTATCTGCAGAGACCAAGCAGCCCTCTACCTGGATTTTCTTTTATTCTCAATTTTTGGCTGCGCTCGGGAAGCTTTACCGACCCAAAATGTCCTAGGAATCAGCTTTCTGGGATAAATCCTACTACTGCTACCTTTACGTTTAAAAGTCTTTGAATTATACTAATATGAAAGTGAGGCTCAGTTTGCTTTGCACAGAAATGACTTCATGAGGGAAACTTTTTACTTCTGCACTCTAATTTAAATCAGTACTTCTACTTTTAGAAGTTTACTGTGTACTTTTCCCACCTCTGCCTCCGTGGTATACAACAAAACACCATGTGTGTTTCCTTGGACTGTAACTAATGATTATCTTCCTTGTTGAATAATTTATCAATAATTTTCTTTTATCAGTGTCAGAAATGTGAAAAAAAAGGAATCAAAGAATTTGGACTTACTCAAACCTAATTATCTATTGTCAAAATGGTGGGCGATTAATTAAATACTTGACAACTGCTTGATTAATTCTGGCATCTCCAGTGTTTTCCCAGGGGATATGTGTGGGAGTATTTTGTATATTTATTAAATTATATATTTAAGTCACTGTGAACGGCCAAGGAACAGTCCAGGACAAAATCACAGATATTTGTTAGTTTGTTGATTTATATAATGAAAGTTAATCAGTGAGCTTTAGAGGTGTTAATGGGTGGATATGGTTTTCTTTGTACAGATACAAGCTAGCTGTTCCCCTCTGTTTCCAGTGTTTGTGCTAAGCTAAGCTAACTGCACCTGAAAGTACAGATATGACAGTGGTATCGGTCTTTTCATCAAGTGAACGAGAGTATCTCGTAAAATATTTCACTATTCCTTTTATATGCACATGAATTTTTAACGGATTGATATATTTCCTTGCATTGTATACAAGCATCTTCATTAGACATGTGAATATAAAGAAACCCAAGACAAATGTAAAGAATGTCATGTTTCTTTCTGTGTGAACTGGTTCTTATATCCAATGAAAGCCCTCTGTAACAGCTCAAAACTGATGTTTTCTTCATCTCCTACACCAGGCAGGAACACTGTGAAACCCAAATGTTAAGGAAAAGAGTTAAAGATCTAGAGACAGAGTACAAACAACTACAGCTGGAGTATCAAGTGAAAGAGAGTCGTGTGGTAGATCTAGAGAGTGATGTTGAGGTATCTGTTCTTTATACTATTTGGGAATGAACCTGTGAGTTTAAGTGTTTGTGAGTCTCAAGTGGTGCGTTACCTGGTTGTCATGTACTCTTTTTGCTGTTTGAGTTTTTGTTTTTTAACGTCTTTAGTTCTCTGTGTTTGTGAAATTATTGAAAAAATGAATCATCTTAATCGGGAACATTTATTATTGTTTTAAATTTTGTTTTGGCCTGCTGTCAACATGTTGCAACATGTCATCATGTCAGTATGTAGTCGTATCGTATGGGTGTTGTACTGTGTGGTATTTCATTTTAGTGACATTCTCTCCACGAAGCATGCTCAAACAGAAGCCAGGTCTTTCATAAAAACATTGCACAGCGTTAAAAAAAAAAGAAAAAGAGCACAAGTCACCTCCCTCAAAATGTGAGAAACTGTTCAAAGTGAACACAGAAAGAATCATCCCTCGGAGTGTCTCTGGAATAATGTGCAGCTATCATGTTTTTTGAATGGCTGGCCACTTCATCATCAGTGTGTGGTGCTTGTTCTCTCTGTGGCGCGTTGGTTCCCGAAGTGAACAAACCTAAACAAAGACGCACTGCACTGTTAAACTCTAAAAAGGTGAAAGTACTTCGGAAACCAAAGCGCTGACTCCCTCAGATGTGCATCGCACTGAACTTGGCACTTACTGTTTAAATGTGTTCTTTGGACTCAGGATTTGGGAAAGTACCGCTGTGTGGAAAAAGAGACGGACATGCTGCTGTCCACTCTGTCAGCCATGCAGGAGAAAGCTCAACATCTGGAGTACAACCTGAGCGCAGAGACTCGCATCAAACTCGACCTGTTCTCGGCGCTGGGAGACGCCCGCAGACAGCTGGAAATCGCTCAAGGTTCTCACTCTTTTTCTTTGTGCATAGTAATGTCTTTCATTCACAACTTGCTGTCTCCAGTAGAATGGTTACAGTGTGTGATTGTGTTTTATTTTGACTTTCCCATTTGACTTTCGTCTGTCTGACAGATAAAGTAATGAAGCAGGACCGGGAGATAAGGGAGATGAAGCAGAAGATCGCGGAGGTGATGGCCGTCAGTCCCGGTGTATCCTACGTGGCGCCTCGGCCTCCGATGCCGCAGTATCTCAACAAGCTACTCAACTCTGAGCGCTACATGCTGAATCCACGAGCACTGATGTACCAGTGTCTGAAGAAATAAAGGATGTCGTCACTTTTTTTTAAGATCCTCAGACCTCTTCGCCGCGCCCCGTTAGCCCCCTTTGGCTAATGGATTTTATTACAGAGCTAAATGACACCATGAAGTCATCTACTTCCAGCAATGAATGGAACCAGAATGATCCTCCACAAAACGAATGCCTTTTGCCGCACTTGTGGTGCTAACTTGACATTACTATATATATTTACTGATTCATCACACATCGTTCAAGAGTTTCACTCCAAAATAAGATACCTGACATGCAGAGCTGCTGTAGCTGCAATTTTTATGTTGAGATAAAAGTCATCCTAACGGCATAAACCAAATGTAGGATGCAACAGAGAAAAGCACAATATTTCTTTTTCAGGAGCTTTACATTTGTCTAAATGAAAACCTGGTTTGAAGTGATAAAACAAATAAGTGTCTCCGAAACTCAAGTTAATGCTTTGAAAAGCATGAAAAACCCTCAAAAATTATCTCAGATCAGTAAATTAATTTCTTTACTAATCTTATCAGTTCAAAATGTCCAGGTAGATAAATCATACTATCCTACAGAACAATTTTAAGGAGAAAAAATATTTAATTCTTTCAGGAGAAATTCTTTTCTCCGTGTATGAAACTGAGTGGGTTTTTTTTTCCTTTCCAGGAGAATGTTTCTTTTTTGAAAAAAATAAGAATAAAAAGATAAACTGGCGGGACAAACGGTAGTGTGGCAGTGGTGCATGTCAGCCTCTTGTGGTCAGAATGCATATTACAAAAACATAAACTGTAAAAAAGAAAAAAAAAATTGCCTTACAAAATGAATTATCCTCAACCTCTCCCTCAGTTTCAAGCAT
>CAEMYA010000010.1:2677694-2728100 GCA_903131615.1 Diplodus sargus
AAAACTTTTTTCTCCCGACACTTCTCATATGTCACCAGACATAAAAAAAAAGACCTTACCTTGCCCCTCGGGGCTTCGGTACCCCAGTGTATTTCCTGGCAATTAAGTAAAATTACAAACTCAATATTATTTATGTCTGTATTAAAAGTATTATTGAGCCAAACGATATATAAAAACATAAAGATCTGCAACGATTAATCGATTAGTTGGCAACTATTAGTAAACGCCAACTATTTGATAAATGTTTAATCAATTTGAATCTTTGTGGTTTCTTTACTCCTCTATTATATAAATTGAATATCTCTTGGTTGTTTACAAAAGAAAACATTTGAGGCAGACGTCTCAGGCTTTGATCCACATCTTTCACCATTTCATAGACCAAAAATTGATTGATTGAGAATGAAAATAATCATTAGTTGCAGCTGTGCGTTTTGACTCGTGTCCAGCTGAGCCATGACAGTGTGACAATACCAGGACCCTGAGACTGAAGCAGCTAAATTGAATCCAGCCATCATCATTTTATTATTGACACGTCCAAATATCCTCTGTGGAAAAAGCTCATTTGAATATTAGCATTCAAGATTTGATGCTGCAGATTTCGGTAAAATGTAGAGGTAGAGATGAAAAACTACGATATGGAATTATCTCTGAGCCCTACAGTATCTACAGTAGTTGCGTTTGAGGGCTTCCTTTTCATTTTTCAAATGAATTGAACCTTAATTTGATTAGATACGAATATTAACTCAACAATATTCTGTAAACAAAAAAAGGATAATTATTATTAAGCAACAACATTACCATATTCTACATTTTTAAGTAAAGTATTCAACAAGATGCTCTCGTCTGTGCCTGTAAATAGTGGATTTGGATGATATGAATTCTGCAGAAATTCAGAAGAAAGTCAACAAATTACTTTTTAGAATTTAAAATACACAGTATTTTGGAATGATACCCTTCAGAGTTCCAGACATTTCGCTTTTTACAGGTGTTGTTTTTTTTTTGTTTTTATGCTGAAATCTGGGAGTTTCTTAAGAAAAATCTGCAGTGATGTTTAATTGCCTGATAAAAGAATTGAGGAGATGCAGTAAACAAGCTGCGATTACCTGTCTTCGTTTCGACTGACAGCTACATTTTGATGTTTGGCAGCTCTCAGCTCCACAATGACTCCTGGTAACTCCTGGAAAAGACAGAAAGTGAAACAGCTGAGCTGAACGGCTGCCTTGTGGAGTGGAGTTGTGTTTAACAAGGAATGGTGTTGACCAAACAAGGTTCATGAATTTAATTACTGTGCCTATATACATTACTTTCAAGCTGGAAAGTAAAACACAAATTTAATGTGAAGAGTAATGTGTTTGAATTGAAGTGCTATGTACGGTTTTTGTAGTTTTTGTTTGTTTGTTTTTTAAATTCACAATGTACAGAATTGAAAATACCCACGCAGCTGAAAAACACTCATGAACTGGATGTCGCCATTTTGGTAGCTTTTTATTTAGAGTGTGTTTCTAGGGTGTTTTATATCAAAAATATTTTTTAGTCTTGCTGTACTTTTATTATACTGCTGTAATTTTGTACGGCAACGTGTTTGTCAGCATGAAATGTGTTTAATTCAACTGTTATTTGAGCACACATTGTGACATTA
The DNA here is from genome assembly GCA_903131615.1 of Diplodus sargus. NCBI lineage: Eukaryota > Metazoa > Chordata > Actinopteri > Spariformes > Sparidae > Diplodus > Diplodus sargus. The sequence goes on from CAEMYA010000010.1 coordinate 2,679,334, forward strand.
AGTATGTACATGAATATACTTGTACAAGGGCTACAGTTTCTTAAAATTTTGAACAAATAATTAATTCAAATGGTGATGCTCTGAGGGTAGAGGTCACGCTCCTGATAGACCAGGATGGGTTTTTTTGTATAAATAATTTAAACAATTGAATTTTGTCTCCTTTGTTTTTTTCTGTACATCATTTTATTCAAAACATTTAATTTCATCTTCTAATCTTAAAGACGCAATATGTAAGGATTGACCACTTGTCGGCTAAAAAAAGGTAACTGCTGCTAACCATAACTGCTAGTTTGCCCAGTTAGCCGTGCAGCTAGCAGTCTAGACTGAACTTAAAACTTTAATGAAAATTCTTACATATTGCATGTTTAAAGATGAAACTACACATTTCGACCCAGGAAAGGAGAAATGTCTTTAGTTTAAGGGCTTTCAAACAACATTTCCTACATCAGAAAATCCTGGGATAGAACCTTTTTCGTTCATGACCCCAGTGCAACCGAAAAAAGGTGTTTACTTGTCAGATTAACTGTCACTTTCAAACTGTTAAGCAAGGAACCAAGTATTAACTAAGGAAATTGTTCCAACAAACATAAATATTTCATCTGCATACATGTGAAAACCTGCTCCAAACATGTATTGAGGTCAGTCATATATTCAACATAAGAAACTAAAGTCCAGTGGACCAAGAACACAGCCTGTGGAACTCTTTTACTCTCATTTACTTTACCGCAGGTCAAAACATTTTTATTGTGACACTGTTATGTCATGTGACATAATTAACCTACTAACAAAATGATCAAATGGTCAGGATAACGTAAAAAGGCTGCATTCAGACCATGAGTAGGTCTGCTGTAGAAGGTCCTGACCCCCTCCCAGGTTGTGAATGACTGTATGAAGCAGCATAAATCCTCGAACTTGAAAGTAAATATTTCACTTATTGTAAGGTTTTGTGTATTGTTGGGGGGGGGAACCTCATACAGCATTCATGAACGTGTGACAAACACAATACAACACACCAAACAAAGACCTGAAGTGCTGATAGTGTAAATTTTTATTTCAGGAAGTGAAAAAAGAGGGTAAATGCGTTGCAGAAACAAAGCACAGTGTCCAGCATACAGTGTACAAGATGGTTACAAGCATGCCAGGCAGTCCCACTTGTATCTCGCAGTATCTACAGACCCTGTCAGAAGGTAGTCACAGCATAGATCAGACAAGATTACGTTTTTATGACGTCATTTCCAAATCATCTAAGTCCCTCCTGTTGTTGTGAAGGAGTCAGAGGCTACAGGACATTTCAAACAGAATATAAATGTGTACAGCAGTGCAAACTAGCAGAGAGAGATCCCCAAACATTTACATAGAAGGGTGGTCTGAGCCAATGACTGACTATTTAGGTGGGAGGGCAGGTTATACAAGACCATTAAGAAATGGTTCAGAGTTGCCGTAAAATTGTAATGTTGAGACTTCTCAGCTGCCAAAACTTGAATCTTTCACCATCGTCTTAAACAAACTCCAGAAGCAAACGCAATGCATGCATCAGTTTCCATTTAGACACAGAAAAGCATACATGCATTCACCAAACCTGTTGACAACACCCATCAGATCATTTTCTTCAACGTTAAACTCAACAACCTCTCCAGCATAAAAAGCGCCCTAAAGATGATTTTCATTGACCGCGCCCTAATCAATAAGTGCTGCAATGGGCCACTTGTACAACAGAAGTAATTGGACCACAGTTTAGAGACGGCACCCCCCTTTTTTTCCCCATAAAAAAATAACAGCTTGATGTAAAGAAAGCAACTAAAAGCATACATTCAAACAACCGCCAACCTTAGTGCTGCAAATGAATCACAGTACACACTTAAGAGAAGATACACAAATAAATAGTTTGCTTTTTAATATTTTAGCTGCAGCTCTTTAGGTTGTGTTGCAGCTGCATGTTTCATGACTACATTTTACAACTACAGAATTTTGAAGTAAAAGTGACGTTGCATCGGTTGCTTGATGCGTTGGAGAGTCTTTCGAAAAATTGATACAAGGTAGGAAGATGCCTCACTCGCTGCTCGAGAGAATAAAAGGACCAGACTTAACCTTACAACACCATAATACATACACTTCAGTATGCGGGACAAAGATTTTTTTTCATACAGACAACTATTTAACAGTTTTAAGTAAAAATATTTAAAATACAGTTTTAATACTGACTTAAGGAAGATACTGCTGTTATCCAGTTTTATAAGGCTTGATCTTTAAATAAGCCAAAAAGTGAAAACATTGTATTTTCCTTTAAGTTGCAACTAGGATTTCCTCTTTTAAAAGAGAAGCAGATGGCTGTATTGGGTGGGAGAACAAACAAAAAAAAAAAGATAGAAAGCGATGACCACTTAGTGGTAGCTTTTCCCACCAGAAGATACAAGAACAGGCTGCAGGATCTGCAACCAGACCAAGGCTTCCTCCTCCGTCCTCGCAAAGCTTTCCTGCAAATCAGAGATGGAGCAAAAAGCTAGTCCTGTCGTAGAGGAAGAGGAGGTGCTGAGAGAAGGCCGAGCGAGTCCCCCGCTACGAGGAAACAGTCACCGGATTGAGAGAACCATTCCGGCTGTAGAACTTTGAGAAGGCCTCTTCAAGAACGGATGCAAGTCGTGGCTGATCGCCCTGAAATGGAGAAAAAGCAAGATGAAATATTTTCTTTGGGGCTGTTTTATCCTCAAGCTAATGGCATTTTCAATTACATCTGCTGGTTTGGCTCTACTTGGTTTGACTCAGCACATCAGCCCAGCACAGCAGCGAAGAGCATTTCCATTACAACAGGGCTATCTGGTTGAAGGTGTGTCTTAAAATGAAGACATGCTTCACTCATGTGTTAATCAAAGGAGCTGTTGTAAACCTTTTTCCTACGGCAGAAAAAAACTAACGAATGTCCATTAATTTGGTGGCAAACACATTTCATGTCCTATACATTCTTTAAAATAAAAGGCCTCAATTTGTTATTTCAAAGTTCCTATTATGAAGCAGCACAATCAGGAAATGCTTGAATCTGAAAGCGGACACGATGACACCGTTCAATACGGCAGATATCTGAAAGTATACGCAGGAAAACTGGGGATGAAGTACAATAAAAACGCCTTGGGGGGGCAGAGAAGGAGGTCGGCATGGGTAATGGAAATGCAAACCGCCGCTGCTTGGTTTGATTTGCCGCTATCAAAAGTGCCGACGGAAAAGTGTTCAGGTCAGCAGGGTCATGATGATTAACTCCACGTACCTCACTGATGAATCCCAGCTGAACGAGCTCCACAGCCAGCTCCTGCACGCTCTCATCTGAACACAAATACAAAGGCAGTCAGAATACTTGCAGCAATTGCATCATTTCAGTAATAACAACTACCAAATAATGTGCCTTTAAAGTAATAAGTTTGTTTTATGGATTGTAATAACAGCTTCCCACATTGTGTGATCTGGATGTTCTACCAGCATGCACATAAATTAAATCCATAAGCTTAGGGGTGACGTGGTATTAAGACCACGACTCGGCATTGCAATCGTTTGTCTTTTTTTTTTGCATGTCATTCAGCCCTAAAGAGGATCATTTCAACACACAGTGGGGAAGGAAGGAAGTTTGTGTTCATTGTAACAGTAAAAATCATCAGAAACAGCTGCAGAGGAAGACTTTAAATTGATGACAGAGTGTTTTAAAAAACAAATGAGTCAATCCCTGGCAATGTATGATGAGTCACACCAGTCACTACATATTTTTTGACAAATAACTTAATTTTGGGCTTCATTAACTGTTGCCAATATGGAATAATGACGTATGAGTGAAGCAGTCATACGTCACCCTCCGATAGGGGCTATAAAGAAGCACTGCTCCTTTTAGCAGAGAAGTTGTAAAGTACAGAACAAGTTACAGTTAGACCATGAACAAACTCCTGCAGCTCCTCAATACCCCAGAGGAGCCTCTGTTTGAGTGACAGCTATCACCATCTCAATGATCAGTTCATTACCATGCACAGTCCCCGAGAAATACACTTAATAAAATAAAACCATTCTGGTATCTTTAAATTAAATAAAGATACATACTTGGTAATAAATCACAGCTTAAGTGCCTGTTCAACTTGTCCTCAAGTTTCAACAGCAGGGTCAGCTGAAAGCAGAATAAAACAAGTCATTTCATAAGTCTAGCAGAACATTATAATAATAAATTGTATATGTGCAGCACTTTCAAAACATGATTACACAGTGCTTAAAAGAACAGGATAAAAAACAACACACACATGAAAAATAAAACCAACTTCATAATAAAAGCATGTAAAACAAAAGTGACATAACAAGGATCAGACCAACAACACGTTTACTTTTTTTTTTTAAAGCCTTCCTACAACAGTACATTCGGAGGAGAGGTTTAAAAGAAGGAAATGACTTTGCAAGTTTACATAAAGCACTTTGACACATGACATGACACACTGAAGAGGAAGAAACATTACTTACATGATGTTTGGTGCCCTCGTCAACAGGCTCAATATTGCACTGCATCTGAAGGACCTGAGAAGCACCAGAGGGACACATCAACATGCAAACTAAGATCAGGAAAGGATGAAGTGAACCATGCGAATAAAGTAATTAGCAAATAATTTATCACCTAAGAAAAACCTCCATACAGCGTGTGTTATTCTGCACATCGACTACACTACAACTTGTATTCACGTAAACAATGGGAACCTGAAAATGTACTTTCAATATTTCAAATATCGTCAACTACTTTATATTCTCCAGCTGTTCCCTACCACGTTTTGGATAATTAATATAGTGGTGGTTTATTTATTTATTTCTAAACATTATTAGACACAGATCTTACTTTGCTGTGCTCCTACATGTCAGTTCTTACCTTCCTGGTCTCCAGCTCTGCAGGTTCAGGAGTCGGGGTTTTCACTGAGGGGGGCACTATGGGCGACTTCACCGTCTCCTGCTGAGGCTGCTGTGGACATGGCATCCCAAACGCAGTCAGGGGATAGATCCCATTCCTGGAACATAAAGGGACAAAACACAACCTCAGAACAACTTCAGATGATTTATTATGTACAAACCATGACCTACTTCTCGTATTACAGCTTCAGTTTCAGTAGATGGTGAGCAATTGTTGTGTTATGTTACCAGCATGTCCAGGCATTAAAACTTTTAGAATATTTAAACTACGGGCAATTTAAAATGATATTTGCTTGCTTCCAGCTGTAGCATACTTGTTTTCTTACCTTACATCTTCCAGGAACTTGTCCAGCTCAAGGGCAGGAAACTGAGAGAGTCTGAAGCAAAAGGAAGACTGTTAGTTGTGCTGAATACTCAGGACAAGACCGTGACTATATCCCCAACTCAGTTAAATAGCAAACTGAGAAACTTTTCACTTCATTTCCATTGAGATTGTAAGTTCAGATTTGTTAAAAAAAAGCCGTAATGTAACATCCAGGAGCAGAAATAAAATAAGAATACTATGAGGAACCAAAATTCCCCAAACATAACATGTTACAGACTTCCCCCCTTCAAGAGGTTTTTCATCCAAGTATCTCTTTAGTATTACAAGTGTTATGTGGTTTTGTGATACACTTACTTCATCTGAACTCCATTCTTGGTCTCGACAATCACCAAATTAGGGTCCATGTTCTTCGTCATCTCTTCTAAAGCATTTTCTGGAATCATATCTACAAGTAAACAGAAAATATGCCCATCAAATCCGAATACTTGACCATGTTTTATTGGGATTGTGAATATGAATATGATTGTGCATATGAAAAACAGCCAATTTGACCTTCTTAAGAAAGTACATTCAAAGAATCACCAATCAACTTCGGTTTCAACAAGGCTACTCAAAATATTCTCCTCCTGTTTCATACTTTTCTTTACCGAGCCACGTTTGTAAGCTTTCCTTTTACCTCTGCTTACTGTCTTGACGTCAGTTTGGGTTTCGCTCGTAACTAATCTTGGACGGCGAATGCATGCACAGCGTGCATGAACGTGACAACATAGCAGGCTTAAACAAAAATAAGCTTAAACTTAAACAGACGTTAGCTTCAGATGAAACCGGCTCATGTGGTTAGCGTGAAATTGTTGTGAAGCTGATTTTACACACAGCCTTTGTCTCAACCAGATGGTGCTTCTAAGCAAGTTCATAAAACCTGAGATGTGGCCAAATGTCTGCTTTAAAATCCCTTTTTAAAATCACTCACTGCTGATACCTGCCCACCTCTGTGGTAACTCTGAACATATGCCAAGTAAGCCTAATCTTCATCCACAATTCAATGCAACAGAGCAACGCTGCGATCAACATAGGCTGCAAACTCCTCTGTCACCAGGTTGATCAATGTCGCCACATCTTAAAACACAAGGAATATTTCACACCACTAATACTACTGTTGCACCTTTAAACTTAAGATACTGACTGCTCGTATTAATACTGACAACAAGTGTGAGAATCTATTTAGACTTACGCTGGTGGCCGACAATGCAGTGTGCAGCCAGCAGCTTGAGTAAGGGCACCTCAAACAAGGCCTGGTGAAACAGCAGCTCCTTCGCTGTGGGTCGCTTACTGGGGTCCACCTCCAGACACTTCTGGATAAACTCCTGGAAAAAAATAACAAAAGGGAAAGAAAGAAAAAGTTAAGGTTATTGATTTCTCTTCCAAACAGACATTCTAGCTTTAAATGCTCGTCTCTCTCTCTCACCCGTTGCAATGTGTCCTCGAGGGACTGAATGGCACTGTTTATGGCTTCTTGGGACACATAAGACGAATCCCCATTACTCTGGATTTCCAACACAGCCATCTGAGGAAGAGATAAGACAAGGAATCAGAATCAGCCCTATTGGCCAGGTATGCATACACGGACAAGGATTTGCCTCCGGTCAAATTTGCTGAGAATGTACGAGGAATAGTTTTTAAACATTCAATCTAAAAGAATAAATGATTGAAACATTAATACTAATATGTACAAGAAAACGTGCAATTTAAAAGGAGTACAGAATTTTCCACAGTATTTACATAAAAAAATAGTATTTACATTAAAACAGTGGCAGTATTTATTGGACAGTCTTTTCAGACACTCGTGACTGCTAAGTGTTTATCAGACTGACAGTCTGGAGGAAGAAACCGTCTCTGTCTGGTTGTTTTGGTGTACAAATTCTCTTGAAGTCTGCTGTCATCTCCGCCGTCCTGAGCAGGTTCAGCTCCAGGGGTGAAAAAGAGTTCCTTTCAAACCTGGGGTAGAAGGTGTTCAGGTCATCTGACAGTTGTGGGTTTACCATATGGTGGGGGGTGTTCTCCTGTAGTTGGCAGTGTCCTGTAGGCCTCTCCGAACTGACGCAATGTTGTTTGCTGAGAAGCTGTAACCCAGGGCGCACTCACACTTGTCAAACTGTCTCTCCTGCCCAGTACTCCGCTGCCCTGCACTCAGGGTCCAGTCCCAAGTCCGCACTTCTGTAGGCCTCTTCCTTGGCCTGATGCAGCTGCCTGAGTTTAGGTATGAACCAGGGTTTATTGTTGTTGTATGTGCAGAAGTGCTTGGTCCTCACATGCATATCCTCACAAAAACTGATGTAAGATGTCACAGTGTCAGTGAGTTTGGGCCTATAACTCCAGCTTTGACTCATCGGTCCATTTTCTGACTATCCTTACCACAGGCTTAGAAGTTTTTAATTTCTGCCTGTAGGCCAGGATGAGATGGAGCAGACAGTGATCAGAGAGTCCTGAAGCTGCACTGGGAGCAGAGAGATAGCAATGGTCCAATGTGTCCATGTCCCTGGTGACATTGCTGTCTAACTTTGGTAGTTCCGTGGATGAGATTTGCTCTGTTAAAATCCCCAAGAATGATGAGCAGGGAGTCAGGGTGTTTTTTCTCCACACCTGTCATCTAGTTAGCCGGTTGTTGGCTGGAGGTGGGATGTATACACCAACCAGAACAAATGAGGCTAACTCCCTCAGAGAACATAAAGGTTTTCAGTTTATGGGATGAGTCTCTAAATGAGGGCTGCACGACTTCTTCAACACTGTGACATCAGTACACCAATCTTCGTTAATGTAGAAGAAGGTTACGTGTTCCCTCATCCTCCACCGAGAGCTCCATGATGTTTGCTCAGGAAAGCTAGAAATCCTGGCAGCTGTAGGGAGCTGTCTGGGATGTGTTCACTGAGCCAGGTTTCCTTGAAACATAGGGCGTAGGATCTGCAAAAGTCTGAGTTTTTTTTAGCTAAGAAGAAGCAACAGTTTATCCATCTTATTTGTCAGGGAGCCGACATTCCCCAGGTGTATTGACGGGAGCTTAGTGCGTAATCCCCACTGCCTCAGCTCGACGAACGCCCCTGCTCACTCCCCCGTTCTCCAGCAAATCCCATAGAGAACTAGCTCCATAAAAATGTCCAGTTCAATGAAAACCAGTGAAAAAACTAAAGCAGAGGACTGCTCGATGTTTAAAAGTTCCTCTGTCTTGAATATGACCAGAGAAGGGTCACAGAGAACTGAACAAATTGACAGACACAAAAGGGACAAGAGAGCGAAGTACCGAGGCGGCCATCCACTGGGCCAGCTTGGATGTTAACAGGGTTAAGAAGGATGTTGATCAGGTGCGACTCATAAATGCAAACACAATTCATCAGTAGACACTTTCCTGTTATGCAACACATTCTGAAGACTTAAGTCATCGCTGCAAACCTAATCATGACCTTTACACAGAAGACTGAAACATTAGAAACGCTAATTTAACATTTCCTTTTTCTTGCAAAATATGGGAGATAACCAACATCCTGATTTCTATTTCTGAAATGTGATAAGCAAAAACACCAACGTTTAAAGCAAAAAAACAACACAAAAAATGTTTAAAGCTGGGTTGACTGTTCTGTTAGGAATGCACTGATATGTGGACCACAAGTCCACAACCAAACCTGCATATTTCCCATAAACAAAAGAAGAGCGATTACTCTCGTCGGTATGCGACTAACAGCTCAGAGCAGAACAAGGTCTCCCCTCACCTCTAAGGCGCACATTCCAAAGGAATAGATATCCACGGCTGTGGTGACACTGGCAACAGCTGAAAGAGAAATAAGCTGATCAATATCACACAAACACTTCAGCACACCACAACGGCATCTGTGACAAATGAGAGGCTCTTACCTCCGTATTCTGGGGCAAAGAAGTGAAGGCTCTTCTGCTCTTCCCGACAGGTTTTCACATGGTTATTGATCGTGTCTGGAGCAACTGAAATAGTGAGAGAAAAGCCTTAATAGTAAATAAAACATCAATATAAGACACATTTAAGTTCGGCTGAAGAGGGACTGTCCTGATCTCATTTTCTGAAATAACTCTGCCACTTGAAATTACCTTCACTACTACACTTTACAACAATAGAAAGTAGATCATATCCCTCATCAGACAACCTAAAGAAGATGATATTTCTTTAAGTCTTCATTTAGAATTTCCAGAGCTGATGACAGAAGTTGCTTATAAACGAGACATCTCACTTCTTTCTCCTCTCTGCTGAGAGTCGTACATACACAGTAGCAATCACGCTGTACTTTTAAAATATCTTATTCTTCAGTCTGTCTTTCAAACTCAGCAGACTGAACAACGTCCAAGAGACAGAAGACAGACAGATGGACTAAAACACAAGCCAGCATCCTTAACTTCACCACATATCACAGGGGCAAAAATTTGTGATAAACACCTGTGACAACTGCATTTGATGTGGGAGTGTATGTCGAGTGTACCCATTCAAATTGAAGAAAAAAGCCAGATGTTAGTGGGTGTTTACGGTATGAAAGGGGTGTTCGTGTACCTGAGCCAATCTTGATGAGGCCATTGTGCTGGATGAAGATGGTGTCACAGGTCAGGTTGCCATGGATGATGGGAGGTTCACAGGAGTGCAGGTAGCTGCAGAGAAGTCAAAAAAGGTAAAGACAAATAAATAACATTCCACTTTTTTTTGTTGGCGAATTGTAACATTTAAAAAGCCACTTTCAAGAAGCAGACCTTCCTAAGATAGCTGCTCTTTTGAAGTTGTAATACATATATTGGCCCATGCCACAATTTATTCTTTAACACTTTAAGTTTTTGTTATACTGACCTGAGAGCAGACAGTATTTGAATGCACCAGCGCTTCCAGGCCTGTCAAACCAAAGAGAGATTATCAAAAATAGAACTTGAAATTATAAAATGCGTTTTCTTTACATTCTGATCAGTAAGGGCGGAGCTGTCGCACCTTTTCATTCATGGTCTTGTGGTTTTTCTTTGTCTTTTTCAAAAACTGTTTGAGACTTCCTGATGACATGTACTCTGTGATGAAAATGACCTGCAGACAGAAAAGAAGTGTAAACAGATCCCCATAAAAACCTTATGACTCAGCACTTTCTCTATGATTTCTTCTATATGCTGTGATTCTTTTTGCAACAGAGTTGCACTTTTGTTGCACGCTGATCTTACAATGACAACAAAGGCATTCTGATTCTGATGATTTAATAAAGAAGGGAACGTTTGAGATGATCTCTTACCCTCGCTCTGTTCTCTTTGACATCAGCCCAGTACTTGTGGAACTTCACAATGTTCAAATGCTCCAGCTGGATCAAATTATCAAAAACTGCTTTGACTTTTTCCTGTGGAAACAATAAAAGAGATTAATCATCAATACATAATTTCACACATTTTTTTACTGTACTCAGAATGTTAAATGTAAAATATTTCACTTGGTTGTCAAATTCCAGTTAGATTTTCTTTTTAAATTGCAAATACATTCAACAAAATTTAACAATTCAGCCTACGTGTGTTCATCGTGTCTTGAACACCTTAATAATTTTGAAAGGTCTAGTTGTCTCTAAACCAGCAGGTCCAACAGACCCTTGTAAATCCCACAGCTCTGAATTAGATTACAGAGCAGCTTGTTTCTTCATGCTCCTCAATTCATACAAATAGTTTATAAACCTGCACACATCCAAGCATGTTACACACAAGGCGCTGGAGAGAAGAAAAAATGTAAAATACCAAAGTCTGATCAATCCTTCATGCTCTAATAAAAATGTATTATTATTATTATCATCATCAAGCTAAATGCCAAAATGAGTAAGCACATGAGGGCTTTAAATACCAGTTCTTCTGGTCGGCTTACCCCCCCAAATTTCAGAAAACAGTCTCTCCAACTACTCAGGTACAGCGTGTACTTTGCAACAAGTCGCCTAAGGAGCTTAGCGCTTCTACATTGTTAGTAAGATCACCCAACACAAAACACTAAATCTTTACAACCTCATCGGGGCATTTTATTCCATACAAGCGCAAACGTTGTCCTCTTGCTGAACAATTTGTTTCATTCATAACTGCTTTAGACGCAACTATCTGCACCCACCTCCTGTAGTTTGAAATTCTTCCTCTCTGAGAACATGACCTCATTCCACACCACCTCCACTCCTTCCTCAGTGTCCATGGCCAAGTAGGCATTATCGATCCCAGGGACATTCCGCTGATTTACCTGGAGGCAGAAACCAAAACAATGCATCAGGCGTTGTTTACTTTAGTTAATATCTGAACTCCGCTCCTCTCCTCTGCTGACACATCCCCTACCTCTTCTCTGCGTTTCTGCCAGCGTCCACACGGACTCTCCTCCAGTATCTCTGACTCATCCTCACTCTCCTCCTCCTCATCCTCTGTGGCAGCAGTAGCTGGAGGCTGGGTCACCATGGACACAGGAGGAGACACAGATGACACTCCTTGACCTGTGGATGCAGCTGCCATGGATTCAGACTTTCCATCCTGGACAGTGTCAGGGGCCTGTTTGCTCTCTCCCTCAGACATATTCCTAGTTGTCAGGCCCAACAGCCTGCTGTGAGACAGAGACACAATATCAGCACTGTCAATAACGCAGGCTTGAAGTGAAACACAAAATAAAATGCAATTGCGTCACATCTGAAAGCTAGCTTGAATGGTATGTACTTGATAGATATCGCCTGCTAACATAGCTGCAATGTAGAGACTTTGCAAAAGAAGTTAGCTGATTTAGCACCCAACAACAAAGGCCATAACAAATCGTATTACACATGAGCAGAAGTAGCATAATATGGTTAGACATACGTGTTAAAGACAGGAACTGTGACGATGCCAGCTCCAGTTTAACAGCCTCCCTCCGTCGCAGACCAATCCCAGTTTGTTTGGCTAGCTTTATTAGCTATAAATCTTATCGCTTCACCAGCTAGCTCCGTGACGCCGCTAGCTCCTTGGCTACAGTCCGTTACTGCCTTAAGAACCGGAGACTGAAGCGGAAAACTGCCGGTTAGCTTGTGCTATCGTTCACGGGCGTGTCTTTATTCACAGTAGCGTTAACTGTCTCTCGGTGTATTTAAACTACCAGCTAGCTAACTAGCTGCTCCGTCGCTAGCTAGCGACTGTCGTAGCAGCCCACCGCCCCTTGCTGCTTCTCAAGACTCTGCTAATGTGGGCTACGCTGAAAAACTAGCCTCTGCTAGCTAATGTGAGTGAACGACACAATATTTCAACAGTCCCGGACGCGTTTACTGGTGAACAGCATCACAGCAGCTCAGGAGAAGCTCGACAGCCGAGACACACAGAGGTTAATGATGTCAGTGACTGTATATCCTCGAACACAGCAGCTGACTGACTTGAGAGCTAGGTTCACATTTAGCCAGATATGATGGCGACAACTTCCAGATGCACACTGCGTTATGAGCTCGGTCACGTGACAGCCGAGTGTGGTTGCCAGATACAGTTTAGTCCGATCCCCCTTCTGCGCCGTTCAAATCATGAAGCGTTGACATTCTCACTGATGCGACTGGGGTGTATATGGCATTATATATGATGATGAACATGCAGTGATATATACAATAAGCTAGGAGTGAAATTCAGACGTGAAGTAAAACAAAAAAGAAAAGGAAAAAAAGCATCTAGGCAGAGTGCACTGCATCTGCCCACTGGCCTCCTGACCCCCGAAACTTTATAATTGGCTCTTGGTGACGTTAAAATCCAGTCCCTTGTCTGCTCAAACTATAGGGCCTGTGGTGGGCAACAAGCCTTGCCCAAAGGCACTCACCGTACTGCGCTTACCTATGGCAATAAATTCTACCATATATGTGCTTAAAATATACATATTTAAAATGTACATCAAGTTTTAGTCGGTCAGGACCTCGTATTTTGTGAAATTATGATAAATAGATACAACAAAAATCTGTTTTCATTCCATTAAGTCTAATAGTCTAATAATAATATTATCTATAATCTGAACACACTTCTCTGCAGGTCATTATCTAAGACTGAGATGGAAAAAGTCACTCGATGATCATGAATGCAATTCTGTGTTAAATGTCTTTATTAAAACTACACAAGGCCTACATGTACTGTGGAAGGGCAGATATTACCAATAATAGCTTGAAAAGTATAACAGGAGCCCATTTCTACCAAGTTAAATATTCAGAGTGTCAAAATTAGAAATATTCTTGGTTTCAGGTGAAAATGTGGGCGAGAGATTCAATTTTGTGTCATAATTTTGATCTGAGAAGTCAAATATTCAACTTATTGTCTGACTTAATAAATAAAAATAAAGAACAAGCATCTCGTAGTTTTCACTTAAGATCAGTTTTACCATGCGACACAAAAGACTGTCAGTCTAACCACACAATTCTTGTCAAGAGGTCCAATCATCCTTGTTGATACTCAAACAAGAATGCACATTTTCCGCAAACCTGGCAACCCTGCGCCCAGCAGCCCCCCTGGTCTTATTTGATATGGGCAGAGACTGACAGACAATCAGGCCAACTGCGCACACAGCACGACGACTGGTGTGTTCAGTCTGACCAACTGGAGAGGAAGTAAATGTCAAGGCGTTTGTTGCACCACTAGGTGTCATTATAACTGGATATTATAGATGTAGAACTGAAGTCTTGAGTCATTATTATCCAGTAACTCACATGGTGTATTAAAATAAGATAAATTAAGATAACACAATGATAAATTATCAGCAGATATATAGGGTTGTTGTTAATTATAAGCTCTAACTGTACACTTTCTATCCCCCGGTCACATTTAAAGGCGAGCGCACACCGGATTTATGACCTGATTTTGATCAAACTTTTCCAAAGGTGCCTCCTCATATATTATCTTACATGTACAGATTTTGGAGAATCTCCCTGATTGGCACACTGCGATCTGAAAATCTTGTGACCTGGAGAAGCCTCCTCCCCTCCTTTAAACAGGCCTATATTTAGGTCCAGCCAGCTCCAGGGACACAACAGTGAGTGAGTGCTGGTGTCAGAGGCTGTTGGTTGGTGTGAACACTTATGCAGCAGTGACAGTACTTCCAGCCAAATAAAAGGAACTAAAAGTGATTACAGAGGACACAGGAAGTTTCTTCGGGCTGTTTTGCAAGTTGAGGCTCTGTTTCCACACATAAGGAAGGACTTGTGGGTTTCTTCTTTTCTTTTTTCTTTTTGCACTTTATAAACTGACTTTGAAACCGGAACACCAAAGGCTGAAGTGTTCACTGATAAAATGGGGGACGAGACATATAAAGGTAAAGTTCCTCTCGTTGAAGACACAAAGGTGAAAGTGCTTTATGAGACTCAAGCATCAGCTGGGCCTGATGACAAAGCTGAATACCCTCCTGCTGGGACTAACTCCATCTACTCTGCGATTCTAAGCAGAAACGAGGCCGTCAAGGATGCCAAGCGCCTCAAGACTTTTTTGGAGCTGCGGGACAAATACGTGAAGAAGAAGGTGGTGTTCGAAGACCCTCTGTTCCCCGCAAACGACTCCTCGCTCTTCTACAGTCACAAGTCTGCCATGAAGATCGAGTGGAAGCGTCCCTCGGTGAGTGCCAGCCGCGTGCCACGCAAAAGTGAACCCTTCTCCAAAGTGCCTGTGTTTCTCATCACTTCCTCCACAGCACATGGGGTCGGGTGGCCACATGGTTTGCAGATGCATAGCTCCGGGTTGTCACCTTCTACAATCACAGACAGCTGATTCTCTCACACAGGAGGCCTTCCAACACAAATGGTTCTGACTTAGTCCTGAATCTGGGGAAAGATATTTAGTTTCGTCCTGCGTTGTCACCCTAACCCTAACCCTCTACCTAACCCTACAAACACTAATAGACAGAAAAGCGGACACGATGATCGACACAAATCCTGAACCAGCCAGCCAAGTAAAAGTACTCTGTTACAGTGTTATCAGCAACAATCCGAGAGCTCTTTCAATTCAAAATGATCCACATCAGCCTGTTATATTATTATAAGTCAGGCTACGTTATAGTTTGTACATCATCAGATCATTATTATTATTATTAGTGCATAAGTAGCTTTTTTCCGTCGAATGTTGGTAACACAATTTAACACACGTGCACCTCAATACTAAATCCTTCGGCCTGACATCCAGGATCGCAATATCAGTGTATTGGTTGACACATTTTTGTTGCAATGATCCCCGATGTTGTTATTGAACGGCTGTCACAAGGTTTTACAGTTTACCAGCAAACTTTATCGTCCAAAATGACATCAGTGCACTGAAACGGTACATTATTTCTCCAGAGTTATCTATGATACCCTGAATAAGTAGTTGCCTCAATGTATCCCACAATGCATTGTGTAAAGTATTGCCCAACTAGAGGTCACTAACCAAGCATTACATACTATGTGAAATGCTGTTCCACATGTGACATATGTTGCTCTCCATATAATGTTGAGGCGTTACTAACAGTCTTTATGCTAAGCTAACTGGCTGTGGTTTTATATTTACCTCGAGGGTAATCGTAAATCCTCTTGTTAATTCCTGTCATCAAAGCAAATTACTGCCTTTTTCCTGAATGATGAACTATCAAAAGAGATTTTTTTAAGCAGCATTAAATAGAAAAAAACTGAAGTGAAGTGCAAGTGCTTCAAATTGCACTTCAGTGCAGAACTTAAGTAAAAGTAAATTAGTTACTTTGAATCACTGCCCAGTCTGATTAGACAGTTAACTTCCCTCAGGTTTATGTGATTGGCAAGGACACTTATGAAAGACGAATTTCAACAATATTATTAAAGTTATTGTACCACTAATATAAGCATATATCAGGTCCAAATATATCAATGTGTTTTCATTCTAAGTCGAGTGAACACATGTGATTGACTGAACATAGAAATGATCCAGTGTAACATGTCTCTGAAACTTGATCGTTGCTTAATGACTCATGATGAATGCAGCTCCAGCTTTTCAGCTGAGATTAGTGATACATGAATCCCGTCCAGGGTTCAGCAGCAGAGCACGCTCTAAATCCGGAACATGAGGCAGCGTTTGTACGACCTCAATTACGGTTATACGTGTGATGAGGCTAACACGGTCACTGCTGTGAATCTCCTGAATCAGAACTTGATTTCTGATTATTTCATCCCTTCTGTGATCCTCTTTCTTGATATAAAACCTTTTAAACTGCATATTTTGGATATTTTTGATGTAAGAAAATGCTGTTTGATGAGTGTGCATGACTTGTTTATCCCAACGGGTTTCCAAAGGTCAAACTGGCAGATGCTACAGGCGAAAGGTAGTTTTCTGAAATAACATGTTGAAATGTGCCAATGACATGCCAAGTTCGGAATTCTTGTGTAATCATGTTGACACATCAGAGGCAAAGGTTTTACACAGGGAATTTTGAATATTGCCTTTTAATCACTCCATAATTCAGGAAATACAGCCATAAAATACATTGTGCCATGTTTTTAATAAATCTGACTTTGAATAATAAATGAACAAACGACTGTGTAAAAGCCTTCAAAATATAGATGGGATCAAAACTTTTTTTAAGTGCGATAAAAGTGGAGCTTTCTGGCTGAGAGAAGATTCATTTTGAGAAAACGGACTGTAAAAATATGTATTTTAAACTTCTGCAAACGTTTAGACAAGATTTCATGTGTAGTTTCTCCCCTTGAAGACCAAAAGTTCCCTACAGACTTGACTTTTGACCCTTCTTCACATGTTTTGGCGTTGATTTTTGTATTTTAAAAAAAAATCTATTTAAAAGGACTTGTAGAGGCCTGAAAGGTTCAAATATCCAATATTTCCAAGAAAAACATAGCCTGTAAAACCATCCAGAGGTCAAAGAATGAGAAGAATAAATCATAAAATCCATTCAGTAAGAGTGTGAACATATGATAGAGATGGATGATAATTTAGTCATTTCCGGTAGGACCAGAGACACGGTCCATAACTCTGCCTTGACAGAAATACCTAGTTGTGAGGTGAAGGCTCACACAACGTTATCACTTGTTTAGATGACTAACAGGTCGTGACCAGGAGACCTCCAACAGCTGCCTCCTCATAAATATGCAGCGAATGCAGAGGGGGATTGGTCCGAGGAGGTCCGACTCAGCCAGGGGAATTTCTCCCACCCGCTTTCAGTTTCAGGGTCATGTCCTCATATTATGAATCATGTCAGGTGTGGATTTGTAAATGCAGATATTAAATTGTTGTGAGTTTTTAGATGTTGACTAATACCAAAATGATGTAAATGAAATTAAAAAAAAGGAGTACACATGCGCAGCCAAGACTAAAAAAGTGCAGGTGCTGAGTTGAAAAATGAGCAAAAATAATTCAGAAATATGTTCAAGAAAAAGTTCTCAAATGAAAATGAAGTGCTCGGTCATTAGAGAATACATAAACACAATGAAATTAAAGATTACATTTAAGACAACTTTTTTTCAGCTGAGTTTGGTTGATAAAAGAAATGACTGAGGGTTTTTAAATTAAACAGCTGATCGCGTAGCATTTTTGCCCGAGGAGCAACATTACCTGATATGTCTTATGACAACAAGGAGAACCTGTTGTCCTGCTGGAGAATTCAGACTGGAAATAAAGCTACAAATATGTGTCCTTGTTATGGAGATTGGATCAATACATCTAAAAATGACAATAGTGCATCTTTCATCTCATTTCACAGTGAGAGAAACAATGAGAACTGTGGCATTGATATTTTGCAACATGCTCACAAATCACACCCTCTAACTCTCTCTTTTTCTTTTTGACAGGAAATTTGTGAAAACCCCCAGTTCATCATCGATGGAGCCAACCGGACAGACATCTGTCAGGGAGAATTGGGTAACATTTAGAAACAGTTTCTGCTTTCAAACAAGTGATTCAAAAGCACTGAAGTACACCGTGCTGTTGGGAAGTTGAACTGGAATGGGGAACTGAAATAACAGATTTTTGATTACTGACTTTCTCTGATTAAAACCTTTATGGTGCATACAAGGACCCCTTTTCCTGTGAAACATTACCATAGTTAGTAGACATTTGTGAATTTGAGGAAAAATAATATTTTTAAAAAATAAATAGTGATCAGGTTTTTTTAAATTGTTGTCAGTGAGCTTCTGTAAAGCCTTCTAGTTCTCTTTATCATGCTGTGTTGTGTCCTTGAATTTGGACGGAATTAGGCCTTGAAAGTCCTTTAATTCAATGTTTTAAAAAGAATGAAAAGTAAGAATGTGATAGAAAAGAAAGTTATACATATGTAAATATATTGATACATAAATAATTGTAAAATTAAATGTCTAAATAAATAAATAAAAACATATTTGTATATAAAATGCAAATAGATAAAAAGCATTTAAATATAAAATGATATATTTATTAAGCATTACTTGTATAATTTCTTTTTTTAGTCATTTAACTATACAATCATTTGTGTATTTATATACTAACATAACCAATGAGGGAAAATTAAGAAGAAACAACTAATTCAGCTGCTTTCAGAGTGCGATCAATGTGCTACAAAAGGTTGTGAAAATTAAGATGCTAACAGTGAAAAACTTAAAATGTGTCTCTTAAGACACCTCCTTATACCTTCTGTACGAGCAGATAAAGCCCTGTTGGGAGACACGTCAGCAAAGTGAAGTTACAGCCAAGACATGTGGGATGGAAACTAGAGTTGTGAATATGCTGAGCAGCTGCAGTAACTGAGAATTAACCTTACCCCTACTGATACACCTGGGAGCTGTTGATGACACCTGCAGCAACATAGTTTTAATTTGTGACAACTGAGGCACTTCACATAGCGGTATGCTTGGATCAAGTGTTTTCATAGCTCATGAATCTGCTGTTGACAGGTGACTGCTGGTTGCTGGCTGCCATCGCCTGTCTGACGGTCAACGAGAAGCTGCTGTACAGAGTGATTCCCCCCGATCAGAGCTTCACTGAGAACTACGCCGGCATCTTCCATTTCCAGGTTTTTAAATGGATATTTGACATATTGTGCATTTTGTTGTAGTGGCTCTTAAATGTCCAGCGTCTAGGATATAGATGGATATATGGCAGAAGTGTAATATAATAATAATTCCTAATTATAATGTAGATACAATATGCTTTCATACGATACGATACGATACAATGCGCTTCCATACAGTACGATATGATATGAAACTATGCTGAGGGTGAGTTATTTCTTGGGACAGAGCCAAGCTAGCTTTCCCCCGTTTGCAGTCTTAATGCTGAAATAAACTAACTTCTTGCTGATTGTAGCTTCTTATACTGTCATTTAACTTTTGAGATTATGTAAAATTTCAACTAATCCTTTTGCTATAAGCTCATATGTTGGTATCAGCTTTTTGTAAACTCTAAAATATTGATATCAATCAATAACTACCTTGGTAATGAAGTATTGGTCGGGCATTCTACATTCTTTCAAATGTTTTAACAGACCTTGTTTAACGGATGTGAATCAACTGATAATCGTAAATCTGAGCTTTTCTTCACTCAGTGATAAATCATCCTCTGTCGGATCACCGCATGTTTTAAATCCGTTCCTTCTTCTGATACGCAGTTCTGGCGTTATGGCGAATGGATCGATGTGGTTGTGGACGACCGCGTCCCCACCTGCAAAAACAAGTTGGTTTTCACCAAATCTTTCAGGAATAACGAGTTCTGGAGCGCCCTTTTGGAAAAAGCTTACGCAAAGTAAGTACAGTCTGTTAATGTCCACTGGAAAGGCCTCCGTGATGTTATTTCATTCAGTTGTGTTCAGGGCCTTCAGTTCGTGTGAAGACCATTTCAGGTGTTTTAGATGCAGAGTCACAATGTTTTCATCAGTATCAGTGAAGACACAAGGAAAATCACCCCACTGACATCAAAATAGTGCCACTTGATCTAAAAAGAAGATGATCAATGCTTGAAACTGATGAACTCTTGCCTCATTTGCATAATATCTAGGCCTATTTTATCAACAATCATTAAAAGTCAAGTGTCTCATTAAGATGTATGCTTTTGCAGTGTAGTGACAGTAACCCGGCACACAACTTGCCTGTCCTCATGTTTCACAAATTGGCTGCAGACACTGTGTAGAATCTGTGCCTTACATGTCATACACTATATGTCAGCGCATAGAGCAAAATGATTGACCTCTCTCTCAGGTTGCATGGGTCTTATGAGGCACTGAAAGGGGGCAACACCTTGGAAGCCATGGAGGATTTCACGGGTGGCGTTACGGAGTTCTTCGAGCTGTCTGAAGCGCCCAAAGAGCTCTACAACATCATGAGGAAGGCGCTGCAGAGAGGCTCGCTGATGGGCTGCTCCATAGATGTGAGTGGGTCAAGAAAGAAGAGCAAAGTAAAGACGGGGAGAAGTCACAAAGTGCAGAGATGAAAAAGATTGCCGGGACTGAACACAACAGAAAAACAAGAAAACAGGCATGGTGTTCATAGATGAGCCGTGCAGCAGCACAAATCTAATTCAGCATCAGCTGCAAGGAGGAGGTGGACATGTAAAAAAAAAAAAATAGAATAAACCTCATTAATAAACATTTATTTATATAGATACATTTATTTTCAGCCTGCGTCCCTCTATCTAGAAATGGAAATAGTTTTAATATAAATGTACTTAAATAAAAGATCTAATACTGAAAGCACACTGTTAATACTACATTACATTACAAGTCCTGTACAGATATGTACATATAATGAGGAAAATGTACTTTAGGTACCTTGAAAAATGGCCTCTGTGACTCTCATAATATCATACAGTATATCATTAGATTAATATTATTACGCACGTATTCCTATGAAAGCAGACTTTCGATGTCGCAGTTGGCTGAGGTGGAGCTACTTTTTCTATCTTGCATAGCACTACAGCTAATGATTCATTTTAGATTGTTTACTCCATTAACCCGTTGTTAACATCTTTTAACAGTGATTGTTTTTTTCCAACCAACAGAATAAACCTCAGAATTATTAAAGACAAATCTATATAATCCTTAAATTTGTGAGGCTGTAACCATGAAATTATAAGATATGAAAAACGACACTCAACAAAGTGATTAACTATATGACAGTCGACTAATTGATTAATCAAAACATAATTCCAGAATAGATTTATAAATTGATCTCTTTGACAGTTTTGAATGCAATAATAATTTGTAAAGTTACTCATGACTAAAGCTGTGAATTATAGTGGAGTAGAAGTAGAAAAGAGCAAGACCAAGTACCTCAAATCTTTTTTCTTTTTGATTTTAGGAAACCTAGATTGTAACCATCAAGTTCAGAATAAATTAATTAACAAAGAACATATTTTATGCAGGACGCATCACCTTAAAAATCCAGCCTGACCTTTGAACTGATGTGTGCTGTATCTGCTTTTCAGGTTTTTTCAGCCAGTGAACTGGAGAGTCGGACTGATCTGGGGCTGGTGAGGGGTCATGCCTACTCCATCATCGGCCTGGCAGAGGTAAAGTAAAATGTCCACGTACTCAAAATGCAGAGTTGTTTGTGAGGGAAGACCTTTTAAAGTCATGCTAACAAGTTGGTTTTTGTTTCTAGTGTGACGAAGTCGCAAAGAACACCAAAGTTCGCCTGATTCGCCTGCGCAATCCCTGGGGTTTCGTGCTGTGGAAAGGACCATGGAGTGCAAAGTAGGATAAAAGAAAAAGATTATATATTATATGAAGCTTCTTACTGTCGTTGATTGTTGCCTTAATGCTCAGAAACAGAGAATTATTTCCAAAAATATGACCCAGGCCTAACTGATGCTGCACTATTATAGTCTTTACTTTACTCTTTATTATTCCTTTGTTTTGTTTTTTTCCACAGTTCAAAGGAATGGTCGACCATTTCCATTGCAGACAAGGAAAACCTAAAGAAACAGACGATAGAAACGAGTGAGTTCTGGTGAGTAGTGGAGTCTTTCACATCTTTCATTTTGGCTCCTTCTGCAGTTTAGTCCGGGATAAAATCAACTTTATAGATATAATAATGAAACTCAAAACTTCTTTGTCATGTTGTCATCACATGAAGATTTGAGTGTAACAGACTCAAATCTTCATGTTTATCCTCATAATAACACAATATTCATTTAGCTTTGTAGTTGCCTCCCATAAGATGTAACAAAGACTTTTTCTTAAGACCTCTCAAATGTGGGTAAAATGGAAGAAACCAGAGGAAAAGCTTCCTCTTTCATGTTCCCCTCCAGGATGTCTTTTGATGATTTTAAGAGGAACTTCACCAAGCTGGAGATGTGTAACCTGACCCCCGACACACTGCAGCGTGATGAGAGACACAGCTGGACGGTGTCCGTCAACGAAGGCCGCTGGGTGAGAGGCAGCTCTGCTGGGGGCTGCAGGAACTTCCCAGGTAGGCCCTTGCTGCTATTTTCTACTTCCAGCTTTTATTGCAGCTTTTATTTTTAAAAGCCAATACTTATCGTATTTTTTTCATCTTTAATTCTTGCATTTTACAGAAACATTTTGGACGAACCCTCAGTATCGGCTGAAGCTGTACGAGGAGGATGACGACCCAGAGGACGGGAACGTGGCCTGCACTCTCGTCGTGGCTCTGATGCAGAAAGGTCGAAGGATGCAGCGTCATCAAGGGGCCAGATTCCTCACCATCGGATTTTCCATCTACCAGGTACTGAGGACATGGCCCTATATCACTCAGATTTGCCCAGACACTGGATAAGCGGATGTACTGTACTGCACTGTAATTACTGGAGTTTAACCCAACTTCTCCTTTGTGCCTGCAGGTCCCGAAGAAGGTATGCCCATGTTGGAGAAGGATGTTGTTAAATGCAGTCAGTGCTTTCACAGCATTGACCTGTATCTGCAGAGCCCTGTTTCTCTGTGTGTCTGTGTTTGTTTTAACATTACATGTGGTGATAAAGGTTGAAATGTTATTAGTACAACATTAGATAAAATACTTTTTGGTTAAGAAAACAAAAATCACGAAAAGTGAAAATGACAGAAAAAAACAAACTGAAATTGTCACATTTCAGCAAATATTTTTAGTGGGGCATGATAAATGACTCAAATGTTAAACCACGTCATCGAAATGCTTTGCGTTTAAGACGTATGTCGATTGATTAAACATCGGTTCCAACACCTGTTGTACTTCAGTGAACACAGCACCTCCATCATGTCTAATACTTTTACTCCTAAATGTAGAAGATGCATTATTAAAGAAAAAGTTAGAAAAATCTTGTTTTATCTGTAGGCTGAATATAAAGCTAGCACCAACCGCCTGTTAGCTTAGCATAGCATAAAGATGTGAAGTGGGGGGAAAACAGCCAGCCTGGCTCTGTCTAAGAACTCGCTGCACTTGCACTCGGCCAAGAAATAGTCCAGCACATAATCATTCATGACCCCACAACTTTTATTTTTTTATGCAAATTTTTTTTCTACAGATTAGATCAATAAGATATAACATGTTTGTTGCAGAGCTTTAGAGGAGCTGGTAGGCTAATTTTGTTACCTTTTGCAAAGCCAAGCTAATTGTTTCCATCTGTTTCCAGTTTTCGCACTAAGCTAAGCTAAAAAGCTGCCGGAAGTAGCTTCATACTTATCCTACAAGCACAAGTGTGGATTGCAAATACGCTTAGTGCGTGACATCTTTGAACTGCTTTCCTAATTTTTGTATTTACGTTACTATTTCCACGCTTTCTCTTATTTCTTTCCAATCATAGATGTGTGGACAGAATCAGCATCTGCAGAAGGACTTTTTCCTGTACACAGCCTCCAAGGCTAAATGCAAGACCTACATTAACCTGCGGGAGGTCACGGAGCGGTTCCGTCTGCCCCCCGGGGAGTATGTCATCATCCCCACGACCTTTGAACCTCATCAAGAGGGAGAGTTCATTCTCAGGGTCTTCTCTGAGAAGCAGAGCACATCTGAGTAAGGATCATGGGGGGTCGCAGGTCATATTTGGGGTTGCAACTGACGTTATTTTTGGGGAGTGCTCACCGTTAAAGTGCAAAATATATCAAAGCCTTTCAATGAAGTCCAACAATAAATAGCTGGGATCCTAATGTGTCTGTTTCTATTCACAGGGAAGTGGAGAACACGATCGGCTCTGACCAAACGCAGGTGTGTAAAGTGATTAAAGAAGAAGTGGGGTCATAATATATGTTGATATTTCTGACTGATTTTGCAGTGGTGAAAGGTCTCAGAACAAACCTCTGGGCTTAAAAAGAGGTCAGACACCATTTAAAATGAATAAATAAATTAGATTTGAAATAAATGTAGCTATAATTGGTTTATGAAATCTGACATAAATTTTAATTTTCATCTGTGTTTATTTACCAATGTATAGATTCCCCTATTTATTTAATTTGTTTTACTGTTTTATTTACACATTTCTAATCTATTAATTTATGTATCTATTTACGAATCATATTTTTAATCTTGCAAAATGCAAAGGGCGAATCGTTAAAAATAACTTAAATAAATAAACATAAATTGGTTAACAGATTAATGATAAATATTTAAACACATTTTAAACAGACTAAATACAAATCTAAACAAAAATATTAATCTGTGTCACATTTTAAAACATGTACGTTTGGATGCATTTATTTTTAATATTCATTTTGTTTTATTCATCAAGCAGTTATTTATTTAATATCTAGTTAAGTTTAGTACAACAGCACTTGAATCCCTTCCTAATGAACTGCAGTTGACCCTTTTGTCCATGTTTGGTGCTTTTAACAGCACATGATATCTGCTTTTTATTAAATTTAGATTTTGGCAGGTCCAGTCCTCCATACTGTTGGCTCCCTAATATTGAAAACAATATTAGGCTTCTTACTCCAACAAGAGTATCACGTCCGTAACACTGCACAGTCAGTTTGACTTTCATATACTGTAAACCCCAGTGGTGGAGCATGCATATTTCATCAACCTCTTGAAATCTCTCTGTCTTGTCCCAATTCATATCATGAGTTCACTCATTGATTTTCCCCACAAGAGTAACTAACAGACTTGAAAATTAGTGTTTTCCTCCTTTTCATCTCATTTCATCCTTCTGTCCCTCCTTGTTGTATTGGCCATCAGCAAGACAAGAAAAAGAAAGAAAAGGTAATGAATGAGAGTGGCAGTAGCATTGTTAGGCTGCTTTCAAACTTCCTCGCTGCTTCATTCTATAATGTCAGTGCTGGCAGTTATAGTTTGTGTCATAATGGCATGAATAGATTATAACTAAAGTTGGAGTAACCATAAATTAACTCTCTCTTTTCTGTCTCTTATAACCCCTCTCTCCTTTTTCCAACCACTGCCATTACCCACATGCCAGCCTATTGTATTTGTGTCAGACAGAGCACGAGCCAACAAAGAAATCGAGCATGACGGCATTCTGGGAGAAAAGAAGAAGAAACCAAAGGTAATTAAAAGGAGCAAAAGTGGTGCCAAAACACCAACACTGCAGCCACACAGCAAGTAGCATCCAGAGACATTTGCCCTGTTATAATTTCTGGAGACTGACGGCTCTGAAATGCAATCTTGACCAGGTCAAATAACATGGAATGAAACAATCGAGTCTGAGGCCAGCAGGTCTCAACTGGCTGAGCTGCACCTGTTTTCCTGTAAGGCCTCAGTATATACAGGCCAAGCCATTCATGTCGCTCTCTAATGTGCTGCTCTCCTCTGGTACTATAAGGACATGCATTGAGAGCCAATAACTACATTTAGCTGTTGTGCAGCAGGAGCAAACTGAAGAAATGGAAATATTTTTTAAACACCAGTAAAGACTCAATGGTGGTGATGAATGATCAAAGCATAACAACAGGAAAAGCAGTCACACATTTTCATTTGTACAATATTCATTTATAAAGCAATATAAATTATATATATATGTACTGATATTGTAAATCATCATGAAAAAAATAAAAATAAAATAAAAATAACACATCACCTTAACCTCAAAGTAGTGAAAGTCCCTGTTCAGTGGGATCAACGCAGTAGCCACACTGGATATTTCGTCAAAACTGCCTTTTGATATCGGTTTTACCATTAAAAAAAATAAATATTTCCCAATGTGTAATTTTAGAAAACAAAGAGAGTGACTTCAGTTAAAGGCTATCTGGAGTCACAGCTAGCATTAACTTAAACTTAGCCTACAAACTTTTTCCAGCCTGTTTCCTCTACTGAAAACAATATATTTTGTTAATCACCAGCTTAACTATTAAGTTTGTCATATCGCATTAAATAGACCAGAAGTAGATATAATTGGACATTATTAAGAAGTATGTTACTTTATGTTATGACATGTTACTTTATGTTGTGTTGTGGGACAATACATTTTTATCTTAACATCTAATATCAAACCATTTCATTTAATTAATATTATGAATCTGAATTTCCAAAGTAACAACTGTAGGAGCTAAAATTATACATTATCTTAGTGGATATATAATAGTACAATAGTGATGTTGTAGAGTATAAAGGTGTCAAAAAATGGAATCACTCCAGTAAAGTACATGTACTCAACCCTCAAACTTCAAAGCTTTCATCCTTAACGTCACTGTAGTTAATGCTCTCTGCTATGATAGAGTGGATCTACAGACTTATTTTTCATATATTAAAACTACTCAGTGGTTAATTTTTCCTGAATCTTGAAGGCATTTCAGAACATTTTTTTTTCTTTTTTTTTTGTACCAGTAACTCTGTTTGTAAATGGATTCTTCCTTATCTGTCCCTCAGCGAAAACTACTTGAACCTGAGGAGGAGACTGAAGAGGAAAAACAGTTCAGAGCCATTTACGAACAAATTGCTGGTGAGGTGAGTAAACAGAGAGGCAATAGTGCTTAAAAGAGATAATGAGGAGAACACAGGACAGGCGTGGAAGTCTGAGTTAAATATTTGAGCTTGTATTAAATACATCCTCCCTCTATCAGGACATGCAGATCTGTGCCAATGAACTTATGAGGGTCATGAAGAATGTCCTTGCCAAACGTGAGTACACTGTAAAGATTGAAGGAGATGTATTATGCTCATTTTTAGGTTCATAAATGTATTTTGGTTTACTTCTAGAACGGGTTTATATGGTTTAATGCTCAAACACACATTAGCATAATAAGTCACCCTTTAAGGTCATTATTGAAGTCTTTTTCATGTGCTGATCATTCATACCAAGCTGTCTGTTTCCACAGATAGTGAAATAAAGGCAGAGGGTTTCAGCCTTGAGACGTGTCGGAGCATGATTGCCCTGATGGATGTATCCTTTCGGTTCACTAAAGCCAGAGGAGAGTGTGTAGTAGTGTGTATATAGGTGACAATAGCAGGCTGGTGGTGACCAACTGTCCTGTGGTTTATGTGTACTAACAAGAAAAACATTTTTCCTGCATGCTTTAGGCTGGCAACCAGGTATCCCATATATCAGTGATGCCATCTTGCGGTGGTTACGTAATTTGGAGCCAGTCTGTGCAGTAGTGACAAATCTATTTGACAAGTGGCGTACTTTGAGTTTTTAAGTTTGGTCCATGTGCCATCTGCTATCATCGAGGTGGCAGGATTTATGACTTACACTGTGGCCAGCCACCAGGGGGCGATCTATGTGTTTAGGCTTCACTTTGGGGGAGCCTTCATGTCTTACATCTCTATATACAGTAAATCAGTAAAACCTTTATCATTTAAGATAAGCGATAAGAAAAGATAATCCTCTATCAATCCCCAGGAAATTCAGATGTAACATTAGATGAAATTAACATTTTACTGACAAAAGATGTATAAAATATGCTGTGTTCACCTAATTGTAAAGTTTCGATGGACTGTACTGTCATTGCAGAGCACTGAGGTGAGGCTTGGAGGAGGTAATGCCTTTGTTTTCAGCAAAAGTGTTGGTAAATTTGAATTTAGTTAATAGTACATTTAAGAATGAGCTGTTAATAAAGTTTTAGTGGTAATCTCATTCAATAGAACATGAAAGGGTATAAAAAGAGGAAGATTTGGTGGTTTTGGTGGTTTTTCCATGGCTGAACCATTCTCAGACTGATGGGACAGGAAAGCTGAACCTGCAGGAGTTCAAACACTTGTGGAGAAAGATCAAAGCGTGGCAGGTGGGACCATTTTACCAACCTCAACTTCTGCTCATGTTCAACAAATCTTTTTCATCTGACTGTCAATATCCTCATGTGCTTCCAGCTGATCTTCAAACGTTACGATAAGGACAAAACCTGCTCCATCAGTAGCTTTGAGATGAGAAACGCAGTTAATGATGCAGGTGAGCAACATCAGAGAAATACCTTTTGAGATTTAAACGCTCACTGGATGTTGATCTTGACTGCCGTGTATTTTTATTTTTAGATTTTTAGGATTTTTCAGAGCTAATCATTTTAAAACACTGGTAGCACATAGTCAGTGTTTGGCTGTTCACAATAGGATTTAAAATAATAATGATACTGTGTAAAAGTTAAATTTCTAATTTTGTTGCAAGTTTTGTTCTAAATCTTGTAAGAAATCCCTCTTTTCAGAAATCTGTAATGTGATATGAACTTTTGACCATGTACCTGATCTGTGTTTTGTCCTCAACACACAAAGGGTTTCACCTCAACAACCAGTTATATGACATCATAGCCATGCGCTACGCAGACGAACACCTCAACATCAACTTTGACAGTTACATCTGCTGTTTTGTGAGGCTGGAGGGCATGTTCAGTAAGTACCAGGAGATATGTCGACTGAAAATTATCTGACAGAACTGAAGTGTTTAATAATGTAAAAGATGTAGTCATCGGCGTAGTGATTTACTTAATCCTTTAACTCTCTGTTTTTATAGAGTCTCTGTTGATAAGAATACAGAATATTTTATCCTTTTTTAAGAATCTTTGCATGAACACATGTAACTCATAAGTCTCACTAACTGCAGCTTCGGCCAACTCCATTAGTTTAAGATTTCTAAAGGGATTAATGAAGACAATTGTATTGTGTCTCAACAGGGGCTTTCAATGCTTTTGACAAAGATGGTGATGGAATCATCAAACTCAATGTCCTGGAGGTAAGCCATTTTCAGTGGTTTTTTACAAGATGATATCCTGAGTTTTTATGTAGAAGCCATTATTGTAATGCTAGTATCTAAAGATCTCAAGCTAATTATCTTGTTATCTTGAGAAAACATCATTTGTTCCTGTTAGCGGGAGAAAATTGCAATCAGGTGTGCAAAGCCTCCATGTATAGATGGCATGTTGACAGCTGCAGGAACTGATTTAAGATGAAAGTGTCAGATTAGGTAGTTCATTATT
The DNA here is from genome assembly GCA_903131615.1 of Diplodus sargus. Lineage (NCBI taxonomy): Eukaryota > Metazoa > Chordata > Actinopteri > Spariformes > Sparidae > Diplodus > Diplodus sargus. The sequence goes on from CAEMYA010000010.1 coordinate 2,708,814, forward strand.
GGTCATTGCCTCAAACTGTACTTAAATCTTATTTATTTACGTACATATTCTTAAATCATTCAAACGAACACTAATGCTGAAAGCCGCCTTGTCTTTTCCCAATGACAATTTTTGTTTGGAGCGTACTGGACAATGAAACATCTGCTTAATGCACAATATGTTGTTTTTGCCTTAACGGGTCTCTAAATCTGAACAAAAGACAAATGATCAGACAAGTTCACTATATATGTGGTGCAGTCCAACACAACAGCAAAACAAAGTACAGCTTACAAATAAAGCAGTGAAATTGAATCTACACTATTAAGACACAAACTGTTAAAACATTTGAACAGTACTGTTGTTTTTGATTGCATCACAGTGTAAAGTGTTGTGTAGTTTTAAAAATGAAACTCTTTGAGCTCATATTTGTTTTTCATTTGCTCTCTTTGCAGTGGCTCCAGCTGACTATGTATTCTTAACTCGCCCACTTGATCACTGACGTAGCTGCAGACTGTTGGTGCTCACGTTGATGACTTAAGTCCTGGAATCTTAAAGGTTTAATGTGATATTTTGAGTTGAGTCACCACTCCGGTTGACTAAAAGTCAACTTTATTTTACCTTATTTCTAAGAAACTGACATCTTATCTTATCATATTAAAGGTGATTCCTGGAACGTATTCAATTGTTTAGACTCTTCAGTGTGGATGAGAGCAAGAGAATCTGTATAGTCTGATGATCAGATCACATCAGTGTTTTAAATGAAGCAGCGATACAAAATGAAGTAAAGAGGTGGCGTAATGATGTGAACAGCTGTTTTTACAAATGTAGATTTAAACTTTGTTGCCATGTTGAACAAAATATGTGATGTGTAATTCAAAGCTAGAAATTCAATGTTCAAAAATAAATGTTTGAATACAAGAACTCAGAAAATGTACATTTTGTTTGACACATTTTTAGAGACAAACAGTGTGTCCGGCATATTGTTTATAAATTTAGCCAAGATGAACATGTGTATAGTTTTTGTCTTTTTATTGCTGTACACATACAGTAGGTATTTAAACAACCAAATACACACTGTACAGTATAACATACAAAAATTAAGGCAGCAAGTTATTTTCTGAACGGTTTGGTCTGACAACGGAGACAGAAAAAGAGAGGTGAGTCTCAAATATCTGTTATACAAAGTGATAACAAGGACAAAAGCATTGCCGAGAATGTCAACATGTAACCATTAAAAAAAAGAATGTTTTAATTTTTTTTTTACATTCACTGAAGCAGGGTATATTTTTATAATCAAATCTCCCGGTCTCAAAATGAGAAATTCGATTGATTGTTCTCAGGTGTGATGGGAGGCAAAAATCTGAGTCAGAAATTAATTCAGGACTATATTTACTCTAAACTGTGTTATCAGGAAAAATAACAAGCCAAGTCAGTTTTCAATTAAAAAATCTGTAATACATCCAAATCAACAAAGAGACGTCTGTATCTGAGTAAACGCTAAAAGTGTGGAGTAACTCTTTTGAAATGACAGAAGGACAGTTTCACAAAATGCTTGTTGACATTTGATGTATAAATGAATGATTTTGTTCAGGCTCAGACACTGTGCCATTTCTGGTGTGCCGCTGCTCAACAGATTCAGCCAACATTAAAACCTTCTGCCTCTACTTCAGAGCCAATCGACAATACAAATCTAAACAAGATTGATTAAGAAGGCAGTTCACATTAAAAGCTGGCCTGTAAAAGCTACTCTGAGGTGTTCATGTCAGTGAACAGTTGTTGAATCATTCCAAGGAAGTAGCTTCACATATAGTATGGCATTTCTGATTAATGGTGTCTAAAGCCATGTTATGTATCAACAGGGATAAGAAAAGTTTGGGCTGAACGTCTTTGACAAACAGATCAAAGCAGTAGTGAATCGTACTCTTGAAGCTTAATGACGGATCATTTTAATGTTGAGTGTATTGAGTGTATTAGCCTGATCCTATCATGAAACAGCTTCAGATATCAATAACAAGTTGCCCGTCTGGTCTCAGAGAACCCAAAGAGATGTGGTCAACACCACAAAAAGCAGAATAAAAAGCAAAAATGAGACATTCATGGAAAACAAAACTGAAAATTGTAACTGAAAAATCAGGTGGTGTGTTGTAATGGATGAAACTCCAGCACCATCAAGGCTGCACTTTACTGTCCTTCTCCACGTGGCTCTGCATGTGTTCAGGCAGCTCCTGCAGGAAAATTACAAACCAGACTGAGGAGGTCTGAGGGGTAATGTTCAACTGTACTCTTGTTAGTGTGAAGGCACTCTAACATTGTTTTTATAACAAAGCTTTTAGAGACCGTCGAGAATAAGATGTCGTCAGTACATTACCTGCCTAACTGACTGCTTTGGGGCAAAAAAAGCGCTGCAGCCTCTCCAGCGACATTTGACCATCTCCAGATTCGGGTTGCTGTGATCTCTAACGAGGTGCTGCAAGAGATGATCCGCCAGGCCGAAGATCAGAGAGCAATTCTGCCACTGAAGACCAGACAAAGACACCACAGTCAAAAAACATCACATCTTATCATCCTTAAATATCGTAAGATGAAGAATGTTTATCTTATGTTTGATAATAAAATCTTATCACCTGACTTAAAATATTGAAAAAAAGTTGAAGTTTTACTCTGTGTGTAATGAATCCTTACCCAGCAGCGGTGGTTCTTCATCAAGTTGAGCTTCACAGCTTGAACACTACCGTCATAACAGCCTGTGTAGATCTGACAGACAATGCAGATATGTAGTTTGACAGTTTACAAAATTGAAATCTGTCATGCAATTTTAGGTTTTGGCTGGGTCAGTTTTTATCCACATACCACACTCTTATGTACAGCCATACACATCACCATGTCACTGTGACCCCCGTACACCTGCAGGCGGTCATGGGACTAAAACAGAAACAAAGACAACATCCATCATGAATTTCTTTCATTGGTGAATTGCAAAGAAATCTCTGTCCACATCTCACTCTGTATTTAATGGCCTCAGAGACCACTGCCGTTCTGAAACCCAGCCCATACTTCTGTCTCTTTCTCTTAATAGGTTCATTAATCGAACATCCTCCAACTCCATTCAATGACTAAATGAAACAAGGCTCGTTGCATTCTCTGAATTTTTAGAAAGCTTAGAAACGCACTAAGAAATCAGTGTCAGCAGCCAGTGTCCAGTTTTGGAGCAACACATGATTGTAAAACTGAGTGATAAATACTGTACCTGAAGCTCATACACTCGGACCAGTTTATCCAGACAGGCCGTCACCATCACCTTCCCTAAGATGACTATCGATGTCACAGCATGACTGTGACCCTTGTAGATACGAACCAACTCACCCGTCTGCAGATAAAAGATGGACGACAAAAATGCGTGAAGTCAACATGGAAAAACCAAATACACCTAGACACACTCTGTATTAATTAACATGTGAATATTTTAGAATTGTCACTCAACACTCTCATAACCTGAGCTATTTTACTGTTGTGTCACCTCAGTAACAACATCTGTGGCACAAGAAAGGTTTAGATTCATTTATTTGTTAAAAGATATGAAAACAAACTTTCCGTGCCTGTCCATCGATACTTATTGATAAATGTACTTACATGGATGTTGTGGGCATGAACAGACGTGTCACTGGAGCCGCTGAATACCAGGTCATTCACCACCTGAAAACAACAAAATAAGAATGATACAGTACACCTAATACACTAGCGATGAAAATCGCTGATGATCTGCATTTTATCTACAAGACATAAATTTAACCTTTTAATATACAGCAATTTGCTAGAGCATTTAAAGGAAACAAACTATTTAAAGGATTAAGAAAATGTTCAATTCAATCTTAGTCATTTTGAAATCACCTTTAAGCACACAGATTTAATGTTTCCTGAACAGTAAGGAGCCTTGGAATAGCTACAATTATTTTGTCTTTTTATCTGGACAAAAATCATTATTACATTTTAACAGCTGAAATGGAAACGGGTTCAACTCCTCACCTTCATACAGAGAACAGTTTTGGTGTGACCCTCCAGCGAGCGCAGCAGCAGGCCGCTCTTGGCGTCTCGTACGCTGATGGTGCTGTCGTAGGAGCCGACCAGGAGCACTCGCCGGGCGCCCTCCTGTGCTGTACCCAGGCAGCTCACGCCTCTTGGGCCATGGCACTCCAAGATATCCAACTGCTTCAGAGTCTAATGAGAGACAGAGAGTAGGAGATATGATAAACACAGAGAACATTTTTTCTACTTGGTCACACAAGTGCTCTGCTTACAGGTAGAACTGTACCAAAATGTCATTTTTGTACATTCAAACTTTCTATTGAGGTTTTTAGAATGATACTGCAAATGCCTGATTGCTGATCGGCTGTTTGGGGAAAATAAACACTACCTTGAGTAATGCTTGTAAACACAAAAGATCCCATGGACGAACAAGCTGGTGGTGAACATACTGTTAAACAGCCACTATTGCTGAAGACAATCTGTCTGAAAACCTATCTGATGTGACCTGAGCACAATTGTTCTATATTTTATAGGTTCAGGTTACATTTAGTCTTATTCCCCTACTTCCTTGCACAATTTTGAGACTCTCCTGGAAGCTTTAGCAACAGGCGGCCAAATGAAACGCACCATTACTTTGTGGATTTCTTTGGGTTTGATATGTTGGAAAATATTTAGGATAATGTAAGTATACAACTAATAAAATACGAAAATAAAGGTCGAGTGGTTTTAACATATTTCAATGCAGAATTCTGACACAGTATATGTGTAAAGGTCCAACAGTGCACACAAACACTAAGATAAACCCAGTTATGACGGTTGGCTCAAGTTACAGTTTACGAGAGTTTGTCACGTCACGGCATGATAAATACCGACCAATCACAGACATGATATTTTGAGGATTCAAATAATTTCACTCACCTTTAAATCATAGCTGGCCACTGATCCATTGGCGAGCCCAGCGAACAGAATGTTCCACGCGACGTGCAAACACAACACTCTGTCTGACAGAGACATCTGCTGCAGACACTTCTTAGACTGGAGGAGAGAGCAGGCATACAAATCACTAAATTAAACAGCAATGTGGTTCAAATCCATCAGTAACTCAACATGTTCATTGTAATTACTGGGTTGATAGAATACTTCAACTTTGGCTACATAAAAACAGCTGATGGGAGGAATTCACGAGAGCTGCAGGTGTGGGTTTAGCAAAATAAATGTGCGGCATCAACCACTTAAATTATTCCCTGTCCATGTAAGATCTCACTTCACAAGACGGAATTTATGTACCTTTATGCTGTGACAGCGGATCGTCTGGTCACTGGACCCGGTGAAAAGACGCGCTGGCAGGTTTGGGAGCGAAGACACCAGCAGACAGTTGACTTTGTTTGTGTGACCAGTGAACACTGCTTGGCACTCCCTGCTCTGGATAAACAGAGACAAAATATAAATCTTATAATTGCACATATTATATACTGATACAGATCCATTGTCTTTGTTGCTACGTAAAAACAATCTGCTCCATTCAGAGAGACTGATTTGGTTTGATTACATTTGCTAATTGTCTAAGGAAGGATACAGTTTTACAGAAGAAGTGTGTGTCACTTTTGAATCACAATCAACGCACCATCAGACTGTAGGCACGTGCCGTGTTGTCCCCTGAACATGTGTACAACAGGCCCTCGTGCACTTGGAGGCCGTGGACGGGGCCTGTGTGGTTCTCAAAAGCTCCCAAGAATGGCTCCTCTTCCTCAGCCCCCTCAAAACAATCTGAAAAAAGGCAAGCGATTTTGTTGAAAATGACATTTCTAGAGCTTGATTTATTTTTGTATCCTGTGAGCTTTTAATTCAACACAACCATGAGACACAATACTCACCTGGAGGACCACTGGCATCTTTGACTGGCACAAAAGTGGGCTGAACTTTTCTGAGTGGTCACGAGAGAACAAAGACGGTCACATTTCACATTATGAGTAAAGGAACCAAACATAATGTCATGTAGTGACCTCACCTCTCATCCTCATTTTGCTGAACCGTCTGTGTGCTCACAGCGCCGAACTCCACACTGACAGACTTCGGAGGAGGCTCTCGTTGAACGGGGACACTTGAGACAGCCTCCTCATTGTCCGATTCGTCGATATCAATGATCTCCAGGTTGGAGGGCTCCATCATCTCGACGGAGTCATCGCTCTCATTCCCATCATTCTGAGCTTCGCTTTCAGGAACGAGGGTGGAAACAGGTTTCTCTGCTGTGGGCCCAAGATTTCCTCCCGTCTCTTCCTCAGAATCACTGTCAGCTTTGTCTCTCGCTAACCTCACTTTCGCTAGAGAGTCTTTCCACCTCTCCCTGGTCACTTGCTCCTGCTGCCTGACAGATGATTCAGGAGAAGGACTCGCAGATAGAGAGGATATTGTTTTGAGTTGTTTCAGAGAGGTAACAGGAGTTGTGGGTGCAGCTAAGTGTGACGATGTAAGCAGCAGCGAGGGGAGCAAATCATGGGGAAACAGGGTGACAGGCTGGTTCACAGGTACCTGAGGTGTATCAGGGTTACAGGACACTGTCTGTGGTTCTTGCTTTACTGGCATGGTTGGCAGGGCAAGAGGGGCTGGATGAGGTTGGCTGATCGAGGATGCTGGGTTTGTGGAGGACGACTGCTGACTGGAGGCGCTGACAGGGCAGGGGAAGGCACTGAAGGGAGGAAGGGGAGAGAGCCTCGGTTGCACGTCGGCAGCCGCCCCTGCTGATGAAGTGGAGGCTCTCTCTGCCACACTTAATTCTGGAAGAGATTGAGCGAGAAGAAAGTGAACTATCTGTTGAGTGTGAAAACATTTAATGCAAAAGGTTAATCTACTGTACCTTGCATCCCCTGCAGGATCTCAATGCGCCTGGCTCTGAGACTGTTGACCTCAGCAGTACACTGAAAGAGCAGGAAGAACAATTGAATGCAATCTCGTGAAAAGACCCCTCAGCAAAACATGAAAAGATTTGTGATATTTTCATCCATGGTGGTACCTGCTGTCTCAATAGCAGGAGTCTTTGGACTTCTGTGTAGGCAGCTTGCAGGGCGTTGCGGGCCTGGATCAGAGACCTGTCCAGATCCTGTAACGAGTGGCTCAGCTCCTCCTCCCTCAGAGACACAGCCAACAGCTGGTCCATTTGGTTGTGGTCTAAAGGGTAGAATAAAATACAAACTGAGATTTACTGGATGATATTTGGAAACATTCACAAACACGACAGAGAGGCTGAATTGGAGGTGGTCTATTCTCAGTGGCTGACAAACACTGTCGGTCAGCTAAGACATACATTTCAAAATTAAAAATGCTTAAAAGAGTGCTTCGGACATCTATCATTGTACTGCTTTAACATTGTTGGATTTAACAGTGGAGAACTGAAATCAATGCAGCTGAATGTGAGATATAGTTTTTCCTCGTCAAACCCTGGCATCTACATTACCCACAATTCAATATGACCACTGACACTTTGGTCAGAGATTGCAGAAGTTACAAAATCAAAAAAACAAAATATCTGGATTACCCTTCTTTGACTTAGTTTTCTTCTTTTTTCCCTCCGGCTCATTATAAGGAACGCCATCATGCTGTGAGAAAAGAGAATTAAATTCCAATCATAGAAGTATCATCATGTTAGTTGCTTCAGCTCTGTCTAATACTGAATAATACTGGACACTACTCACTGTCACCACTTTGCTTTTCCTCTTTTTGGCACTACTGTGGTCTCCCATATCTCCATCCTGGTCCAAGTGCGCTTCCACCTTCACAGAGACAACTTTGACCGTAGCCTCCTGCATCTGAGAATCTGACGGTGTTGCTGTGTGAGGTTCATTAACTGTAGTCTCCTGGGCTGCAGGAGGAGGTAGTCGAGTCAAGTGTGCACCTGAAGCACTGCCTGGGAGCGACTCCCAGTGGAAGCCCTCAGACAGAGGAAAGTCTTCCACTTGTGTTGAGATTTCTTGGTCGGATGAAGGGTTCCCAAGTTTGATTCCAAACCTGTTACCGCAAAAATGAAACAGATTAAATGATGATTTCTGCACGGAAAACAATGGGTAAAGGGATGCATGAAAGACGAGACTTACCTGGGAATGCCTTTGATCCTCTCCTGCTTCTTCCTCCTCATCTCCTCATGCATCTCCCTCCAGCTCAACTTACTCTTCCCCCCTGATGAGCTGAGCAACTTATTCAAGTTTGGTTTTGGAATTTTGCCTGCTTCATGGGCAACTCGAACCTTGTGGCCGGTGTTCTGGTTGGACTCAGAGGATGCAGTCGTTCTTACACATCGGGTGAGTGAAGTCTGGCTGTCCAGGGGCTCCTGTGATTCTCTCTCTCTGCTATTTGATGGTCCACTCACAACCACTGAGCTCTCCTCACAATACTGATTTGTTCCTTGTGTCATTCTGACTGTCTGTTTAGAATTAGCCGGAGCGTAACTGGAAGGGTGAACACCAGAATGTGATGCGGGGGCAGGGGAGCTGACCAGTGAGGACTGCACAGATGTAGTGCCAGCAGAGGGGATGGGGGAGTTTTTGTGGAAGACACCTGCTGGCTGCTCCTTCCTAGTTTCAGCTGGATCAGCCGACCGGACGGCTGCCTCAGTGTTCTGCCTCCGGGCTTCACGATCGGCTCTACACGGCTCCCTCACACCCAGGGCTCTTCTGATTTGCCGTAGCATCTCGCTGACGTCAACGTCCCGTATTGGAGCCGCGTTAGCAGGTTTATTTGTTGAAGCAGGTTGAGCTGAACCTTCTTGTTCCGCCTGAGAAGGTCCCGTACTCACTTTCTGGTTGTGATGAAAGATGATGGCTCCATTCTGAGGGAGTTGATCACTGGTGAAGTCTGCTGCACTATCATACTGGTTCTTGTAATGGCCCTGCTGTCTAATAGCAGGCCATGTTGTTTGGTCTGGCATGTTAGTGGCACCTCCTTGAGTATTGTGTTCTCTTTTAATATTTCTGTCCGTTTGGGAATTCTCAGTTCTGACTTTGCTGCACTGACTGTTGCCAGAAAAGTTGCCACCATACCTCATCTGGTGAGTAGACTGGGTGAACTGGTCCCGGACACAAGGGTGATGCCCACCTCGACCGGCAGGCTCTCTGGAGAAACAAGCCGATCTGCCTGGTTTGAATTGCTGTGTTTGCTCTCTTTGGTGAGGAGGTCTTTGTAGACTGTACACTTTATTCTCTTTGTTTTGAGCAACAGCACTGTTGCTTCCTTCCTTGTGGGTTTCCTGCACCTGTATCATTTGACTTGTTTTCTCTTGTTTGGATTTTTGCAGCTTAACTCCTTCGGGCCCCCCTGTTTTTCTTCTGGCGGCTCCCTTTTGCATTTCTGCTTGCTTCTGACCAGCTAACTGTTTCAGTTTCTTTTTGTTCTTTCTCATTTCTTTTCTCCTGTAATGGAAATAGACAGTGCGTCAAAACAACAACAAACTAAATCATTGAACAAATAAAATGCAAGCGCTAATACTATGGTAAATCTCTTACTCCTGACTCCTCAATATCTTGTTCCTCTCCAGGATTTGGTGCAAGGCCTCTGTGCCCAGGATCCTCTTCAGTGTGGGGGGCTTTAGATTTTTAGACATCAAGCTCTTCAACCTGGCTTTATGTTGAGGGGTGGAGATGTGCTGAGCATACTGTTTTAAACCCATGGAGGATTCCTTACACGCCTGACATTCATGAAATAAATCCCTGTCGGTGGAGAAACATAACAAAAGATATGTCAAATATCAGCAGATGTCAGAATCCCCATTTTAAGCTCAAGAAATGATTTTAAGATCAAAGCTAAGGATGATTGTGATTGTGTTATCTCAGTATGGCTCGTGCCGATTCAGCTCCCAAGTTTCAGTATAATGCCAAAACAATACTACTTTATATCTAAGTATAAGGAACACAAACATGTTGCTTTTCTTTAAGGTGATCTTCTTTTGAGTTATACTTATTAAATCTTCAATGACAATCAACTCACAAGAACTACACACATTTCAGGCGGCACAATAAAGTATTGTGACTTGATATCTGGCTTTAAGGAATACGTGACATATGTTATATATTTTTTTGCGTGGAAAATGTACATTTCCTTGAAAAACACCCTTCTTTTGTTTAAAATGTTTTTTTCATCTCTCTAACTAAAAATATTTTAGTCATTTTCTCAAACTCAAGACCCCCCATGTTCTGTCTGTTTTGTTTTGTGTTCAAAAACTGAAAAGATGGTTTACTTTGTGAAATGACATATCTAAAGATGAACATGTAATTATTGTGAAGATGTGAAATCAAATAAAGGAAAAAATGTCAAAAAATGAAAAAGAAACTACTGTTTTTTTAAATCTGTCACAAAAAATAGATCTAATAGACTTGCAACAATTAGTTGATTAACCAATTAATTGGATACTATTTCAATAAGCAATAAATCAATGGTTTTGGTTATTTTTCAAGCAAAAATGTCGGGAATCAAGATAATAGTGAACATCAAAGCTGTCCCGCTCGCTGACATACAGTCTTATGTTTGTTTTCTGTTTAGGGTTTTGAAATGTCTAAGCCTCTCACCATGGCTGACGGCATGGTTTGCACATTGTATTTTCCACAAAAACAAGTCATAAATCGGATGTGTGTAAACAACAGGGAAATGTGGTCACTACTATTTTATTTTATCCTTTATTTGTACAGGAGGGACTTATGATTTATGATGACTTATTTCAGATTCTTTGATTGTTTGTTTCATACTAAGAAAAAATGTGTGTCCAATCTGTGATGCATGAAAAATTACATATGTTGGGGAGGGGAATGGTGACTTCACATGTTTGACATTTATAGACTAAAACATGAAGCATGAATATAATAATGCAACAGACTAATTGGTTATAAAAATAAATGTTAACTTCAATCCTACGTATTTTTATCTTTTACAAACATTACTCACTTGCCCAGCACTGTCTCCAGCTCTCTGTGATGCAGCATGCCGTGCATATGCTCTTGTGCCTCCTGTAGTAAAGAGTCATATTGTCAAGATTAGAGATAATTTCTAACAACTGCATCCTATATTATCCAGCTCCACTACTCAATTAAATTATTGATGCACAATATATATTAGACCAAAGAGCTGTCAGCCCAATTATGGAAAATGTACATTATCGTTTATCGACTGTTAATGAAATGTTACCCCATAAAAAGAGCCAGTAATACAATGCACTTTTTGACTTTTTGTTGATCCGCTCATTACATCTAACTGCTGCACCTGTGTAGAGCCATGCAATGAGGAAAAGTCTACAAAACTTAATAGAGATGTGGGATATCAAATTAACCATCTACAATCGGTACATCTTAGACTTTCTTCCTTTCATACAGTCCGGTGTGATTAAACAACAGTGTAGGAAAATGTAAAATTATCAATTATCCTACAGTATTGGCCATATGAGGCAAGTAACTATCAAGTATGGGTACTGGCTGAAAGAAATCCTTATCGTTGCATCCCAAATTTTAAACGTCTCTGTAAAAGGGCCACTTACATGTTTCAAATATGACCTGCGACACAAATCACAGTAGACATTTTTGACCTTCTGGGAGGGTTTAGATTTGTTGTTGTTGTTGTTGTTGTTGTTGTTTTTCTTCACTTGGGTTTGAGCCACCTTCTTATGTGGGGTCTGAGCCACCTTCTTATGTGGGGTTTGAGCCACCTTCTTATGTGGGGTTTGAGCCACCTTCTTATGTGGGGTTTGAGCCACCTTCTTATGTGGGGTTTGAGCCACCTTCTTATGTGGGGTTTGAGCCACCTTCTTATGTGGGGTTTGAAGCTCTGCCATTTCTGAAACAAAAACATATGATAATAGCACACATACTGAAGCTTTGCACTAATACCAATACTAACTCTGCATATATACAGGATAGCTACATCCAAATTGCAGTGTCTCAGGAGACATCAGGGGATAAAGACGACAGCCTATACGTAAATTAAAGTTTATTAGTGACATTCACGCTATATATAGAGCTAGGCATATTATCCTATAACACTGTCAAATCATTAAGTCTACACGTATACCTGCAGCAAAACGTGGTTACCAAGTCAGACCTAGTTAGCCAGCGACCACTGAGAGTTGCACGTTTGACTAACGGTGAATAACAGTTGGAGGTAAACGGTCCCTGAGGTCAATGTCACACAAGCCGTTAAGAAAAGTTGATAAAATTAGGCTAGTTCATCATACTAAACAAATTATCTTATGTTTGAATCGTTGACGGGTTGTATTTACCAGACGAATTTCACATGGCAACTACACTCCACTGCTGCTCCACGGCCATGTTTGTCTACGTACGTTACGTGCAGCTACGTCATCCACTCGCACGCTGGAGACGCCAACGGAAGTATGGCGACGTTTTTTTTCTTCTCGTAGATCTCCAGAACATGAGATGTGGGATTTTGTATCGATGTCCGGTCATGATGGTGTGTTACAGCTCTAGTAAGCTTCAGGGACCGCGGTTCAATGCGGAAGAGGAGTATCTGCTGAAAAAAAAAACAGTTAGCAGTTTGTTAGCCGAGTTGACGACACCTGACGTTTTTAAAAGTTAAAATGTGTAACGGCTGTGTGCAAAAAGAATATCCCGACCGGGTAAGTTGAAGCACCTTTAAGCCCCCCTCTTTTTTATTATGACGCACGAATGCTAATTTACAACACCAGCAAAGTAACTGCTAGCTACTAACGTTACAATTACCCGTGAGTAACGTTAATATTTGGTTCAACAACAGCCTCAAACGTCGATGCTTTGGTGAAACGAGCATATGATCGCGTTTTAGGATGTCACAGAGGGAAACGAGTGTTGAACGTGATGGTGTCTAAATGGGTGTTCCTGTCACTTCTTGCTCAGGGGAACACTTGTCTGGAGAACGGCTCCTACCTGATGAACTACCTGGGCTGTGCCAACTGCCATCAGAGGGACTTCGTGCTGATCAGCAACAAAGCCACAGAGGATGAGGACGGAGAGGAGATTGTCACATATGACCGTCAGTCTGTCTACGTCATCTCTCAGTTGTTTTCAGTGAACTGACATGTTTTTACCAACCAGTTTTCACAAATCAAGTAGTTTGTGTCAGGGGTCGACCTGTATGTTGTTGTTTTTTAGGGCAGATACAGGTACAGATTATTAGAAACCAAGGAGACTGATAACCAATATTTGGAACAAATCTTCATTTGCAGTAAAAATGAAATCTTAGTGTAAGGATTGAATTTTAGAGCAACCAGTGAAGGAATGAGAAAAGTACGCACAATTTCCAAGTACTTTATTGGAGAAAATTTCCTTTTCGGCTACTTTCTACTTCCTTTTCCACAACATTCATTTGATGAATTATATGTTATTAACTGTGATGCTTTACCGATCAGATTGTGTTGTGGGATCGGAGAGGATGTTGCATTAGGGTCAAATTTGTTGGTTTTTATCTGTAATCTGAAATAACAATCAGCAATTTCTCAGGCGTGGTCAGGCCCCCTTAGTTAAATACAACCTCCGGGGACCCTGCGTCCTCATGTGGGGACAGGAGGTTGATATTAATGGTACAGTATGCATTGATTGTTGTGCTTCTAACTTTCTGGCATCAGTCTGGAGAAAAATCCTATTGAGTTTTTTGAGTTTATGATGCTGCTGAATTTCCATTAAGATGGTGCTCGGTATGAAGTTTGGGCAGACTGTCAAATGTTGCAGTGAAAGAAATGCAGCTGTACCACCAGGGTCCACTTCCTGGTATCTTATTTGTTAACCCTCCGACAAGGTTCCTGTGAAGAAGACAGAATTACAAGATATAGTCATGAAAAAAAAAAGAATCCACCAATAACTAACTCCATTTGTCTTTTCAGATGTTTGTAAAAATTGTGACCATGTCATCGCCAGGCACGAATACACATTCTCCGTAGTTGATGAATATCAGGTAAGAAATCTCTTTGCTGCTTTAATCCTAACCCTCAACTAAGTAGATGTACATCTGAGGACAAGCTTTTTGATAGGGCCAAACGTGTTATCTAACACTAATCTAACTGGTTAGTCGTTGACACTGTAGCCTTTTAGTTCTGTATATTAATTCTGTTTTGTGTTGTCCAGGAGTACACAATGCTCTGTCTGCTGTGTGGAAAAGCAGAGGACTCCATCAGTGTGTTACCTGATGACCCCAGACAGTCTGCGCCTCTCTTCTGAACCTGCAGGTCACGATTCACTTTTTAAACCGAGTGTCACCACCACGGAAGTACTGCTGACCGCGCGCTTCACGGGTCCAACCATTTATATCATGCATTCAAAATGTTACGCACACTTTCAGTTGTGATTTTAAGGTCTTGGTTGTTTGTGAACTACTGTATGCCGATATCAGTATAACTTTTTATAGTCCTTGACAACAATAAATATGTATGTCAATTGACAATGTACTTCAAATAAACATTTTTACTACTAAGAATTGTAAAAGCCGTTTCTCCATTCTCCTCTTTGACACGTGTGATGTTACAAAAGTCAGAAAAACAAAATAAGGAAACCTACCATGCAGCTGTAGACTTGACAAACTTGTTATTTTTTTAATCCAAAAACAGACAGAATTTGTTATAAAAAAAAATGCCAACAGAATGGAAAGCAATGACACATTTTGCTGTTATGATGACTTTGTGTTGCAAAGAACGTTTAGCATGCTATCCAGCTAGCCCTGACCCCTCCAAAGCACCTTCATTAGCGATGTAAACATCAATGCTTTCCCAGTGCCTTGAGCTCCTGGTCAAAACTAAGGAGGTGTTTCAAACCCACAGTAAAAAGTGTTGGTGGAAACATTCAGGTCTGGGGCTGTTCTGTCTCCTCTGGAGTTGGGACACCTGCACAGAATTGACTCCACCCTGACCAAGATAAAGTGCCACTCCATTCTTCAGAGACATACTACACCCACTGGTTTGCATCTTGGTGGAGACCAGTTCTTCTACAGGAAGCAAACAGTCACCTGACCTCAATTCCATGACTAGTGGTCTCTGCCTACCCTACTGTACCTTTCCCACCAAACTGAGCAGTCCTGAAGTTGCTTGTTAGTATTCAACATCTGGCCTCTTGTTGTGGTTTCCTGTGAAGCCGTCAGGGTTCACTGCCAATATGTATCAGCTATACTAGACCGCTCATATCTAAGACAGCCACTTCTTCATTGCACACACAGATAAACCTGTTTGACGTTTCAGAAAGCCCAAAGGACCGTCGCTGTCCACGTCCACATGTTTATCAACATGCTGTCACTTGCCGCTGTTAAACATCTGGCCACACATTAGTCCACAGAGAGCGCAGCTTTCATTTCACACCACCACCCCCTCCATTCCGTCGCCAGCCCGTCAGCAGTCTCTCTTGTGCTTACAGGGACGTCTGCCTTAGAAAAAAAACAGCTGCTTGGACAGAATTTGACAACCAACTGTTCTCAGGGGACATGGCAGTCTGAATCGTCACGACTGGAGTTTAACTGAAGTAGAAAAAAAATCCACTGCTTCATCAGTTTGAGCATGTTGAGTTGAGATTTAACTGTCTACTTTGCCTTTTACTCGTCTGACTGATCACTGACAGTGATGCTAAGCTTGAGACGGTTTCTTCTGTAGAGACTAGCTCTTATAATTAATAATTCAGAGCAACTGGGACATTGCTGCAAATGTGTTTAGTTCTCAGTTTCCATTGTCTGAAGTGCCACAAAACAAATACCATTCAAATCTTGGAGACAGACGTTTTAAAGGAAAAGTTCAGCCAAAAATGAGATCTATGTCATTATTTTCTCACCCTCAAACTGACGGTAAATCAGAAAGTGTTTTTGGAGCTGCATAGTAAAACGGCTGCTAAGCTAAAATGTCATAAGTGGACGTATGAGCTTGACTGTGCCTCAAGGTTGTAAATATTCTTTTTTTAAAATCAATTTAAGATCTCAGGGCCTCCAGAGGCTCCGGATGAGCGGTTTGATGCCATTTCATGTTTTTTCTGGTTGATTTTTTTTCGTATTTAACAAAGTCTCCATCTATTTCCATTATTTCAGAGAATGTTGTCACATCAATTTCCTGTGAAGCTCCAGAAATAGTTTGCAATGTTAACAATGTCAATAAGGACTGAATCCTTATGTTTTGGGCGAACTTATCCTCTAAAACTTGGGCGACTAAGTGCAAAACCATCAAATTAGCTGAGTACTGCTAGGCAGGGATAAGGAAGTAGTGAGATTTTGGTGAACTGACCCTTTAGTCAACATAAAAACTACAGCATGTGTGGCCATGGCATCACCTTCTTGAGATCTGGCATTTATTGAATTGACTTATTTTAAAAGAATGAAATTGAACAACGTGAGATGATGAAAAGGTTCCATTTATATCAGTTTTCTTCCTTTTCCTTCTACATGTTGTATGAAATAAATATGCACATCGTTGCTGGTCTACATTATGATGCATTTGGATCAGAAGCAGTTCAATAAAAATACAGATGTCTTAGCAGATTGTACAAATGAATAATAATAATAAAAAAAAAACATTTGCGTTGATACTCATGCACTTTTACAATACTTAGGAATGAGTGCGCTTACATGTACATTCTAAAATGCTGAGGCTTTTTGATTGACAAATAGTTTCTAGCAAAGTAAAAGCACACTACTACACTGTGATATGCCAAATGAGCAATTCATTGTTACACAGAATAATTAATCTAGCTGTTTTACAGGAGTGAGGTCAATAAGGGGCAGCATGCCCTGGTTCTGTACATGAATGCTGATGTTGGTATACTGTGCATGGTGTTTACTATAAGTGTTCTTAACGTGAGTAAATGGTTTCTATTAGTGTTTACCATTTTTCTTAATGGTACATATCTACAATTAGCGTCATTTTTACATCCCTCAAGTATTAAACATTATCTTTTTGGTCTCATATTAGGCCTATATGGAGAGTTAAGAGAGGAGTGAAATGAGAGGTAAGGAGTTGGCAATCATAAGGTTTTCTCAACCTTTTTCTTTCAGCTGCAGGTATCAAGCCACATCGTCAAGTATTTTTGAGAGACACATCCAACAAATGAATAAATAAATAAATACAATTTATCATACATTTTACATTACATACAGTACATTCCCTTGAGTAAATACCATATTTACACATGCTATCATGGACTCGATGTGAGACAGCCTCTCGCTACACTTGCACCATCCATATCAGTCACTTGTGTCAAATACAGTCATCGATTTACTTTGCCGGAGCCTTTCCCCTCGTGGATTAGACCTCTTCCCCTGGAGCTGTGGCCCCACAGACCCTGCCCACCGGGCCTGTCCTGTGATTGAGCGTGCCTAGCAGTAGGGGAGCTGGAGAAGTTAGATGGAGAGCGGCTGCGTCCCTGCAGTGCACCGCCCTCGCGGAGCTCCTGGCGGGAGGGGGAGGAGCTTAGCGAGCGCTGGAGGGAAGAGGAGGAGCTGCGAGGCCGAGGAGGGGGGCTGAAGAGCATCCCGCTGCGGTCCTGCATCAGCTGAGTCAGACTGGCCAGGAAGTCTGCGTCACTAGTGCTGCTGGCTCGCACTCTTAGCCTCCGCCGCCTGGAGAAAGGAACATAAGACACCATGATTGATGATTCTTCCTTTACAACATTACAAAAGTTCCGATTTACATGATTTTTAAATTATTATTTATGGTCAGCATTTTTAAGCAAATCTACATTCTGTAATAAGTTCTCTTGTAGTTTTAGTCAGTGGAGTCCATTCCCACATTGGATTTATTTTGCTTACCTACTCCAAAAGTAAAATTAATCGTAATGCAAAGTTACGCTTAATTAATGCTGGTACTTGGCATTAAAAACAATCAACCAGTGAAACATAGGGTGGCTTTTACTCTGAAGCATTCACAGAAAATGAAATGTATTTCTCGCAGAGATGAGTGTGGCAAGGATTATTAAAAAATAAGATAATTTATCATCACACACTCATCAGTTTTATAAACAAATGCAGCAGTCAAAGTCGGCTAAATTGAAGAGTCGAAAGCACCAAGATAAATGGCCGATTATTGTCTGACATATTTTTTAAAACAACATAAGTTTGTTTGGCTGCAAAAAGACACAAAAGTTGTTATTATGTCATATTTCCTTACTGCTTGAGTGTTTTACTACTATTGCTTATGCCACAATTGACCACACCAAATCACCCAGGGCCAAAGTTTTGAGGACTATAACCTTAAATATATTCCATCCAACAAAAGAGACAAATGAGCAATGTGGATCCTTTTTAAACTCTTCACAGAACATTTCACAGTTCATACCTGTTGTCCACACACGGGCGAATAGGAGGTTTCCCTGGAGGTGGCCGAGGCAGAAACTTGCTTGTGAGTTGCTCGGGTAGAAAGTTGGCGCTCACTGGACGTGGGATCTTACTTCTGCTACCTGATGAGGAGGACAGAGAGAGAGGGTCTTCTCCTCCACAGTCGGACCTGGAGCCTCGCTCTGAGGAGAGCCTGTCCCTCGGTAAAGCCCAAGGCAGGTTGTCACAGGACAGCGATGGAGAGGGTGAGTGGGTGGGGGAGCCGGGGACCGGACTGCTCCAGCGGTGACGCCGCTCCATGTTGAGGTCCTTAGTTGGTGAGTCCAAGACTCTGGGGTCCCGGACTGGGATTCGACTCAATCTTGGGGATGAGGGAGAGTCTCTTCGCCTGAGCAGAGCTGGAGGTGGAGAGGAGGAGACGGTGACGGTGCTCTCCATCGCGCCTCCCACTGCGTCGGCTTGAGGCTGCTGGTTCGGCTCAGAGGAGCGATCGGGCAGACCGGAATCACTCTCTGGGTCTCTGTCGTTTGTCAAGTGAGAAGTGGGACCTTTGGCTGGGCTTGGCACTGGAGCTAACTCCAACTTCCCTCCATCCTTCAAGATTTCCTCTGGGACTTTATCAGATTCGCCTGATGGTGCCTCTAGGGGTATTGCATCACTCCTGTCCTGTATCGGGGCCTGTGGCGCACAGCTAGAGGACTGGGAAGAGTTTGAGGATTGTTAAAAGGATATGAAGACAATTAAAAACAACAAACAATCAAAAACTCCAAAACAACCCGGATCAATTTTCAAGAGCATGTCCTGCTGATGGAAATAAGATTGATGAATCCTAATAATTTTCAATGGATGGCAGGAGATCAAGCCTGAGATCACTATGTTTATGCTGCTTTCGCAAAAAAATGCTGGCAGAATCGGGAGCACAGCTGATCACGCATTATTCAGACTGAGCATAAGTGATGTGCCGGTCGCGAAGGAAACGGCTCTTAGAGCCGGCTCTTTGAAGTGAACGATCCTGTCTGGGAGCCGGAG
>CAEMYA010000010.1:2737780-2771520 GCA_903131615.1 Diplodus sargus
ACTCTACTCACTGGGCTGTTTGCTTGCGTAGGCCTCGATTTCCTCTTTGCTGCACGCGAGTTGAAATACGACTCAAAAACTTTTTGTATGCTTGTCCTATTAGAGAGAGAGAGAGAAAAAACAAAAGTGTCTAACCCCTCCTTTCTCTCACAAGGTCCGGCACCATAAAGTGGAGGAGAAGAATGGACTGCAAGCCTCAGATTTGATTCTGGAAGGAGGGTTGCATGCTCCCCACCCTGCACTTTTTCCTCTGGGATTTATATTTCCTCCCAAATACCTCTGTATACAGATTTAAACAAAGAATTAACTCAGCCGCAGGCAGTGAAAGCACACTACAGGGGCAATCACTGAGCGGTTCGCACGCTCGGAGATCACGGTTGAGAGCTCTGACTCCAATATTTTCCTGTTCCTAACATTACTATGAGTCTTCCTCCTCAAGTTAATACTGACAAGAGCGGCAAGCTTCGGGCTGCAGCCATGAAAGAGCCTGTGCAGCAGGAGGTTTATTATGGCATCGGACCTCCGGCTTCAGACTCGAGCCACAGCGACTCTGCTAACATCTCCGGTGTTTACAACCCAGAGAAGGGGCCCCAAAGTCTACCGCACTATCCACAGGCCGCTCCTGTAAAGTGGATGCACCAGGACTCCATACAGGCCCCCAGCTGGTCTCAGGAGGCCCCTGTGCCGGCCTGGGGGCAGAACTTTGGGCCCTATATGAGCGGCGTGAACGTCCGGGGTCAGATGGCGTTCCACAAAGGGGTCCACGAGGGCGTAGCTCTGCCGATGGGGGGAGAGAATCAGCTGCCAGGAGCGCCCGTCGAGGCGTACAGAGATGCCACCCAGGCTCAAGTTCAGGGGAGGGGGCTCGAGTGGGAGCAGCACGCCGTGGCCGCGATGCACCAGGCTCAGCTGCAGGCCTACCAGCACGCCCACAAAGGTGTTGAGCACCAAGGTCAGCCCCACGGGCCTCCCCACACTCTGCAGGGGCCCATGTTGCAACCCTTCCAGGCGACATTTCGGCCCAGCAAGCAGCAGTTTTCATCCGGATATTACTCAGTTTTTCCGGGCAACAAGGGAGTGGCGAGCCTGCCGTACGGCGAGCCGCCTAAAACTCAGCAACAGCTGCTCCACCAGATGCAGCAGCAACAAATGCATCACCATCACCAGCAGCAGCAGCAGCAGCAGCAACAACAGCAACAGCAGCTGCACCAGCAGCATCAACTCCAGTTGCAGCAGCAGCAGCAACATTTACAGCAACAACAGCAACAACAACAACAGCAGCAGCAGCAACAAATCCAACATCATCAAATGCAACAGCAGCAACAACTGCAGCAAATGCAGCAACAGTATCACCAGCAGCAGCTACAGGAGCGTCAACAGCAAATGCAGCAAATGCAACAACAGCAGCAGCTGCAGCAACAAAACGTGCCACAGCAGGAGACAACGCAACTACAGGTGCAACCGAAACAGCAACAAACGCAAAACTTTGTGGCTTATCAGTCCCCCGAGCCTCGTCCGCCTGACACTGTGCCTAAAAAGGAAGACTTCCAGTCAGTGGAGCCGCAGCCGGAACCAGGCGCTCAAACCGACGTGCCAGCCATCCCAAATCCAGAGCCTGAAAAGGTTGCCACAAATCCTGCAGAGCCTTCTGATTCACCGGTAGACGCGCCAACGGCCGCACCTCGCCGCTCGCGTCGCCTCTCCAGAGACGGCCAGTCCCCGCTGGGTCCTCCTTCCACCAACGTGTGGACTCAAGCATCCAAAGAGCCTCCACCGTCCCAGAATGGAGTGGCAGGCGTCCGGCCAGTGAAAGGAGGGGAAAGCCAAGCGGCGACAGGAGGGGTCATCCAGATCACCAGCCGGAGAAGGCGGGCGTCGAAGGAGATCAACCTGGAGACTCTGGCCCAGCAGGCGTCGAAAATGGAGCCCGCTAAAATGGTCAGGGTTAAAACAAATCACTTTCTTGTTTACATAAGCCAGTTTAACAATCCCTGCTTTAGGCCCAGTTTACTTAAGTAAGAAGGGCAGGATCAGCTAATTTGTGCATGTAAGAGCAAATTCTCTCAGTTGACGAAGTTGAAAAGCAGCTGTACAAAGAGGAAGAACCCTGTTTCTATGCAGCACTTCCCTATGGTTTACAAAACACTCTCCATAGGCTCCAGCTGTCAAACTCCTCGCTATGACAGGCTGTTTTACAAGTGTGCGCAGTCATGCTATATCGTGCATTTTTAGACTTACAGACTTACGATTCCTCCTTTTTGGATTTGAAATTATGCCTCTACAAAGGTGATACTCGTAACCTTGCTCTTCAGGATTTACACTGTTTGCATTCTCGTGACACACCCACTGCAACTGGCTTCTTTATTTACTTTTAAGCACCTTCGTTAAACCGACGAGCACATAAAACCAAGATAAATTAAATTTTTCTTAGCACGGGGATGTTTAGCGCGCTGCCCTTGGGGATATTATCGGGCTCGTCATAGGTTTTTGTGCAGAGTGGGCATGCTGGATGCACAGTTGGAGCAGCTGCATGTCTGCACACCTCCACATTCCTCAGGCTCTTTCCCAGTCATTCAGCAGAGCCAGGGAGGGGCCGAGCTGTCAACCTGAACAGCTACGCTCCCGAACGCACACCAAACAGGTTTAATATTGCTATTCACAAGTCAGAGCTGTCGCATTGTGTTCAACAAGTAGCACTTCTCTGTGTAAGGAGGTGAGATTCAAATGGCGGTCCTCAGCTCTGTTTGACGTATAATCATAAAACTGATTTATACGTTTCTCCGCCTCTCTCTGAAAATTTTTATCAGCTTGACAAGAAATACCAGTGAGTTGTGTTCACTCCCACGGAAACATGTTGTAATAAAATAACAGCTCATTTATGTAAAAGTAAATGTAATACTTCTGTTACATTTGTCAGAGGCACTGCTGCAGATTTCCTATTTATTTATTTATTTATTTATTTATTTATTTATTTATTACATTAAGTCAACATTTCGCACACTGAATGCATCTTTAAAGTAAAGTAGCCACTAATTAGCTCTTTGTTCTCAGTTGTGTCCTTGAGAGCCCAAACAAATAGTCAATTAATCAATTAATCCATCTACAAAAATAAAGGTCAACAATTTTGATAATAGTTCTTTTGCTTGAGCTCGGTATTGTTAACATTTTTGTCACAGATACTTTCGATAATGGTTCCTGAGCGATATTGTTTTCGATACCAGTTTTATGAAATCCATTGTGACTAAAGATTACAACACACGTACACGTGGTTAGCGCTGTCTCTTGTTATAAACTAGCCTTTTTCTTGCACGCCTCGAGACAGCCAGTCACCTGCACTATTACATTGTGGCCAAACAAGCACTCTGCATTCTTATTTGCTCACTGACACTGAAGAGATTAACTACGCAAGTCTTGAAATCTGATACTCAACAGTATCGAGGCAATTCAGTTGGTGCCATCAAAGTTTGATACCCAGCCCTACGTTTGACTTGGTTATTCATTTGAAAAAAAATACAAATGCAAACATCTTAAATGTTTGCTTGTCATCTCTCTGTGATCTGACTTATATATTTAAAGACTTTAGGTAATAAGACAATTAAAGATATATAGTCAGGGCTTCGGAATACATTTTTAAACTGGTTACACTGTTAAAACTGGCTGAATTTCAGGCGAACTGCTGCGACCAGTGAAAACGTTGAGTTGCACTTGAAAGATTTCTGCGTACATGTGACCAAAATAGTTGCACCCCTGAGCCCTGACAGTAAAAGTTCTCAGCACTAATATAATGCATTATGAGTTATACATGTACAATTAGTGTTGCAGTTGATTAAAACACTCTTAATTTAAAAATGCCTTTTCAGAAGACAATTTGGAATCACACCACCTTCTTCTGTTTTTATATTTTATTCCCTTATCTATTTTCCCTGCTTCTCCCCCATTTTCTCTGTTACTTTCTCTTTTACATCTCTCCCCATCTTCCCTGCCTCTTTCCCTTTCTGCCTCAACAGGAAGAGGGTCCTTCAGGCAAACAGGCCACTATGGTGCCTCTGGTTATCCCTGTATCTGTCCCGGTGCACCGGAATCAAACAGAGTCTCAGGGTGGCTGGACCCATGGACGACTCAGCCTGGCTGACCGACCTGCAGGACAGCCCGATCGCAAACCTTCTGTCATAGTGGCTCGTCGGCGGTCGCTCCGGAACTCCATGACAGAGAGTTTTGGCCAGGTTAGTAGTGTAAGTGCATGAGGTTTGAATGCCAAAGATTAAGGATAGTCTGAATTCACTCCAGCCTCTTATATGTCAG
The DNA here is from genome assembly GCA_903131615.1 of Diplodus sargus. Lineage (NCBI taxonomy): Eukaryota > Metazoa > Chordata > Actinopteri > Spariformes > Sparidae > Diplodus > Diplodus sargus. The sequence continues at coordinate 2,742,083 of CAEMYA010000010.1, forward strand.
TATTGCCCAAAGTGGTAGAAAAAGTATTCTGATTTGTCGCTCAAGTCAAAGGTCAGATTTAACAATTTAAAAAAATAAAAGTCCTGATTAAAAAAAGTATTAAAGTATTACTAGCAAAAGTAAGAGTCATAATCAAGCAGTAGAATGGCCCCTGAGTGATACATCACGTTATTGTATTATTACCAATTCTGTAACACGAGAGCAGCACTTTCATGCTGTAGTTAGGAAGGGTGTTTTACTTTACACACTTTATAATAAGATGTGATGAGTATTTGTCTCATAGCTCAACATGAAGTCAGCAGCCAGTTGGCTTACATTAGCATAAAGAGCTGGTTTGCTCTACCAGTTTGCCAGGTAACAAAAATACATTAATGTCTTACCAAATAACACATTAATGTCTTGTTAGTTTAATTATGGTATCTATTAGTCTGCCATTAACCTTTCAAACAGAGCCAGGCTAACTGTTTCCCCTGTTTCCAGTCTTTAAGCTAAGTTAACTGACTGTAAAGCCCATGCTTCATATTTACTTATTATACCCCTGTCTTTAGTGAAGTAGAAGTGTAAGTAACATCAAATGAGAGTACTTAAGTAGAGTACATGTGTCCCTAAATTTTATTTAAAGTTGCAGCATGTAAGAATTGACCACCTGTTGAATTAATTCTCAAAATTGAGTGCATCATATCACTAAAGTAATCGCCAAGTGCTGCTAAGTGTAGCTGCCGTTAGCTCAGTTAGCTGTTCAGCTGGCAGTCTGGAATTGGAGCTCAGAGGACTGGAGGAGTAATAGTATTTATACGCCAGCACAGGAGGTTTGGACAAGCAGAGCTAACTTGTTAGCATGCTAACTTTTCAACACAATTAACTGACTACAATTCTTGCATATTGCTCCTTTTAAGCACAGTTCTTGAGTAATTGCACTTAGATACATATCACAATGAAGCATGAATGAGTCAGGGTTGTAAATGTTTATTACTTAACGAACTTGAGACACTTGAGACATAAATCCAGCCTTCGAGTTTTTACCTATGAAAACATCCCATCCCGTCTGTGCCGTGGTTTAGACAACGTGACTCACTCACTCTCCAAAAACCTGAACTACATGAACAGCTGTTTTCAGCTGGGTGTGTAGCTTCACAGTGCAGCCTGATTCAGCAAGTGCACGATGCACGTCTTACTTATGTCATGGTCATCAAATGTACACGGAACTTCTAACTGGTTATTATGAAACTCAATCTCAATTTAGTGCTCATGCCTCTATATGACCTACATAAGCACTGTTTGAGACAGATGTGTTTACTGGTGATAACATCAGTTGCAGTTCAATACTGCAGCTCATGCTTGTTTAGCAACTGCTGTGTTAGAAATACACTGGAAGAGCAAGTTTCTGAACTGCCTCTACGAGCAACGACTTTTCCACTAGAGCTGGGCAAAATATTGATATTGTTTGGATGTTGTTATATCATGACATGGCATAAGTGTTGTGTTTTCCTGGTTTTAAAGGTACAATATGTATAACAAAAAAAAGAAGTTTTGACTTTATGGCAAATACTTCTACATGTATTCCAATGATGTACTTTGATCTACTGAAGTTGGCACCATTCCGAGCTCCCAAGTCAGGATTGCTAGCTGCATAGCTAACTATCTCACCTTTTTAAAAAGGCTAAATTACAATAGATTGATGTAATTTTCTGAATTTACCAGACTGTTCTGAACATCCAATCCTCCATCACTGACACCAATTGATTATGAAGAAGTAAAACAATAAAAATCTAACTTTTCCATGACACTGATGTGAAAGAACACAACTTAAATGTCTGATCAAAATCCTCAACCCTTTGTCCATCCAGGACGGGGAAAGCGATCCAGGACTGGACGAAGATGGAAAATCCAAATTCAAGCGCCGACCTCGTCCCGAGCCTCTCATCATCCCGCCGCACAAACCATCCACCTTCATCCCTCCATCCCTCTACTCCAGCATCTCTTCCTACCAGAGCAACCTGCGTTCTCCAGTGCGCCTGCCAGACCACCCCGCCTCCCTGCCCCCATACACGCCTCCACCCATCCTGTCTCCTGTGCGCGAGGGCTCGGGACTCTACTTCTCCACCATCCTCACCAACATTGCAGGCAACCAAATCCTGCCGCCGCCACCACTGCCGCCCCCTACGCCCAAATCTGCAACGCGTAGCCTGTTGCGCTCCAGTACGTCTTATTCGTATTGTTTATGTTGACAATTTCTACTAATGAGGCCCGACAGTCACTAAAAACTATATTATTATTTTTTTTGCAGCGAGTTCAGATATCACTCCTCCTGTCCTGCCTTTGATCGCAGATGCCACACCTGTTAGCCTCGAACCGTAAGTAAACATGCCTCTCAGGTTATCAGAAATGTACTTACATCACCATAACTCTCTGTGTTCTTTTACTTGTCAAGGCGTATCAATATCGGGCTGAAGTACCAGGCAGAAATTCCAGAGTTACAAGAACAACTTTCCTCCCAGGTTGACCAGCACAAGGCTGACTTGGTTTGGCTCCCTGTGGATGACTCCGACCTTAAACATCAAGAGAGGAGTCAGTATCTCACCGTCCCTTGTTGTTCTTTTCTTTGTGAGAGCATTTTGTCACCATCTCCTCCCCATTAATTCTTTCAAACCTTTTGTATTTTTTTTAGTGGAGGATTTGATGCATATGGCTTGTTCCAGTGTGCTCAGAGGTGGAGGGACCAATCAAGAGCTGGTTTTACACTGTTTACATGAATGTGGAGGTGATTTCCTTGTGAGTATGGTGACTCGTGATGACTCACTCAACCTGCTGTAACTATCACTTTTTAAAGGAGACATTCATTTTTGGGTTCATAATTGTATTTTTGGGTTGTTACTAGAAAAGGTTTACACGCTTTAATGCTCCAAAACACACCAGTTTTCCCAGTTCCTCTCTGTCTGAGATGCCCTGTTTTAGCTCCTGTCTCTTTAAGGCCTCCCCCTCCCAAATACCCAGTCTCCTTCAGATTGGTCAGCTCACACACGCCTGAGCCAGCCCTGCTCACTGTGTCTTGGGTCGGCTCTGTTGTGTTTCCAGCTTCAATTTAGTTTCACTTCTACTATGAATATTGGCATAAATTATGCAAATACACAGCATGGTGATGCAGCGTGATGTCACAAAGTCACGAAATTAAAGGTGGACCTACTGACGAGGCGTCTCAGGCACTTTGGGAGCAGTGTTTTCTGTGGGAGAGAGGAGCTTCTGTTGGTGCAGAAGAATATGATATAAAGCACAGGAGGAAAGGCCTACCTAACCCTAACCCTTTTAATCAAATGTTTCAAAGCATATTTAGTGAAAATCTTAATATTCTTGAGTAGCATGCATTTAAAAAAATATTCCTTGATTTTAACTTTGAATTGGTTGTTGTTGCTGTTCACAGTTAAACACTCAAATAAAGAAGATTGTATTGAATTGTTTTTAATTTATTAGGAAACGCTGGGACGTTTGATGCTTCAGGACCCAGTTTTCCCCAGAGGTCATCAACTGGCAAATTATCACTACTCAGGTGAGTTTTGAGATGACAGGGAAAACAAAACCTGCCCCCATCTGTTCATCTTCCTCCGTCCACCCTCCTTGCTTTAATTGTCTTTTTTCTGAGCTCCAGGCAAATTTTTACTGCATCTGATTTACTCACAGGCTCCGACTGCTGGACCCCAGAAGAGAAGCGCTACTTCAACAAGGGGATCTCTGCCTACAGGAAGGACTTCTTCATGGTGCAGAAACTGGTATGCCCGTTAATTTTGCGTGTAACAATGGAGATGAATCTGAAGAAAACATGCATTTGATTTTAATTGAATTGTGCTCTGTGTAGCATTTCCCTGCAAAATACATTGTTAACACATTAACTGTGAAGCATTAAGTTAGAATATGAAGCTAGATTCAAATGTAATAGAAAATGTCCTGTTGCAAACAGGATACGAGGGCTCTTTACCGCAAATACCTAAACCGTCCCAGCAAAAACTGATCAGATGGCGATGTGGTGGCCAAAAAATGGTCCGTGTCCGAAGCCAATAGTTCAGTGTGGTTTACGGTGGATGCCCAGATGGTGTTGTTTCCATGACCAATAACTCCAGTCAGACACTCTTAGAAACTATGGAATTTTGATCATACTGCAATGAAAAGAGCACATGTCCTTTTGTTATAGATAGATATAATATGTAGGAATTCTTTATTTATATATCCGTCAACGACTAGGTTTTTGTTCTATATTTTGTTGATTTGTGTACTTATATTATCCCAAATGTTCCACAAGTTTACTCAAGGTAACGGTGCGTTTGATAAAGTCACCGCAGCTACTTCTAGGATTGGGAAGTCGGCGAACGAGACAACACTTCAGGTGAATAAAACTTCAAAAGTGCTTAAAAGTGAAGCAGTCACCATCACAGTAAGGGGACATAAACACAGACAACGGATTGATCCCAAAAGTTAAGAAGTAAACTCTGACCTCTCCCCCCCGTCAGTAAACATCTCCGGATCAGAGCAGAATCCGATATGGCTGTGTATTCCTCAGGTCTGGTTTAGCCCCAAAAAACACTGCAAATGTTTTGTGTTTAGTTTTGATAGAGAGCCCCCTAGTGGCAGAAATTTCAGAATTCATGTTTAACAAACTGGACTGACAGTCCACTCCATGTACAAAGATGGCATCCATTTTTTGATAGAGAAGAAAGAAATACATTTATGCCTTTTTATGTAAATCTACATGTAAGTTATATTCCTGTCTTATTGTTTTATGCGTGTGGTGATTGTAAGTGCCAGACGTCTTTGTCCGCACATGGGAGAAGCTCGAACTTATGACTTTGTTCCAGAAAGTCAAGTAAAGTAGTTAAAGTAGAGCCTCACCGATACCTGATTGTTTTGTTTTGTGCCTAACATGTTGATATCAATATAATGGCCAATATACACGCATATTTTTGCAATGATCTCATAAATGTGGTTATCAAAGACTGTAATGGAGGCAGGATGTTTTAGAGTTGAAACATGATGTCTGTGCACTGAAACAGTGAACTTCACTTGAAATTTGTGAATTATGATATATTGATATATTATCCCCAAGCATCTTTTTCTGCCTTTTAATCTCTTTTTTAAAAAATTTACCATATCAGCACATATAGGACACAATATATGGCGACACTGATATATCTGTGGTTGGCCAATATTGGACAATGAGCTCAGCCAACCAATATATTGATCTGGCTGTTGCATAAAAAGCTGAGTGGGCAAAGCACAAGACTTTCTGTGTGACTCAACATTGATTTATTTTCGTCCTTTTGTTGACTTATTATTTTCAGTTTGTAGGACGTGTAAAATTGCTGATTGCACACTGTGTACCTAATCATTACGTTAAATAAATGAATTAAGTTTTCCTTCACGTCGGGATGAGATGGTTTAAAGACACTCACCAACACACAAACCAAGACATGCAAAAATGCGAATAAAAAAAGTCTTGTGACAGGAAACAACTAGATTAATGGGAAATGTGGTCTTCATTTGTTCTTTTGGTCTTATTTCTAAAGGTGCGGAGTAAGACTGTGGCTCAGTGTGTAGAGTTTTACTACACATACAAGAAACAGGTTAAGGTTGGTCGCAACGGGATTTTAACCTTCGGCCCCCCAGATTCTCCAGAGGAGAAGCACCAGGAGGCCGTGGTGGATGTTAAGGTAGAGTGGCTCAAATGTACCATGTTAATGTGTGGAAAAGCATTGAAATAACATTGATGTGTTTAGCAATATGTCTATCAACAGGGGTAGTGTTAGAGCTCCATAGACCTGTCGTGTAACTACTTTTTGTTGCATGCTAGACTGTGTAGAAGTAATTGTGATAAACAGTCTTTTTAAGATCAATTTATGAAACTAATGAACTTTGAATCTTAATATTCAGGCAGTGGAATTACAATGAGAAAAACATATGAGAATATTAAAATTTCAAGAGGGAAAACTCACAAAACAATAAATGAAAAAAATGTCCTAAATAATCCTTTTTAAAGATGATTCTTATATTTTGTGAAATGATTTTGGTATTTTTCTGGTTACAGAGTTCACAGCAGTTGAAGTTGGCGGATGGAGATGACCAAAAGGAGGTTTCCTCTTATGAGCAGAGTCATGAAAGCAGCCAGCAGGCGAGGGTTGCTCAGTCACTACAGGCTCATGACTATGTAAGTGTAGTAGTTTTCTTGGTTTTCACTGTAATGAGTTTTTCATATTTAAATGATATAATTGTTCACTGTTATTATCTGCTTGGTACAGCTGTTGAAGTGGCCTGCTGTGTGTGTGTGTCTGTGTGTCTATCTTCTCAAAACACTTGATTTTAAAGTTGTTGCATGAGAAGAAACTCCGGCAAATTCTAAATCATTGGTGCCTTCTTGTGAACTTGAAATTAACAAAAAAGTTAAGATGATGAAATTCTATTTCTACGTGGGCTTTGCTGTTAATTTGACAAATGTTACAAGAATATATTTCTTTCTTTATGTAAAAAAAACAAATGTTTTTTTTGTAGTGACGTAGGTGTGTTCAATACCAGGTGTGATTCTGACCCACTGAGCTATAATTTATCCATCTCTGCCCCTAACATTAGTGAGGATTAGTTATTTCAGAGACCCCCCCACAAAGACTATAACTCAAACCCTCAATGCAGCTGATAAAGCAACTAACGCCTGCTTATGTTTGGTGCTCCAGGCAGGAACAATGGTCATGATGAAAGAGCCGGTCACTGTGAATAAGGTTCATCACCCGGCACCAGCTCACAGGCCTCGGGCCGAGCCTGCAGCAAAGAAGAGCAAAGTACCCGTAAAGCCCCCGCAGGACCCCGACGCAGTATTTCCATGCAAGAAATGTGGCAGGTACGGTACAAAATGGCAGAGATCGAGTTCTTAACTCTAACTTGAAGCGACATTATGTAGAAATTGACATTGTGAGATTTGGCATCGTGTCTGAGTGAAACATCTCTGTCATAAATACAGATCCCAGGTCTGTAACAAGTTGTCACATGCAACAACAAACCAAACTCATTACGTCATAACAATGTGATGTGTCGAAAGAATGTATGTAACACTGATCCGACCCTCACTGAAGTTACATAGTGCAGAAACAAGTGATAGGGAGGTGGAGGAGCTGAAGCAGAGACAACATCCAGCCTGTTACAAGTCACTGTACCATCAACATGACTCTGAAGCTGTTATTTTGAGTTTACAAAAATGTAATGAATGTTGCTTTAAAATGTAGCCTTAAAATTCAGTCCTTGTCATAGGGTTAGGGTTAACAGCACAGGGTGCTGTTGTGTGTAAAGCCAGATACTCTTCTTCTCGTACCATAGGGTGTTTTATAAAGTCAAGAGTCGAAGTGCCCACATGAAGAGTCACGCGGAGCAGGAGAAGAAGGCCGCAGCGCTGCGACAGAAAGAGGAGGAGGAGAAGGCGGCAGCCGAGGCCCGAGCCAGGAAGGCGGCGGCGGTGGCGGCAGCAGCGGCGGCGGCGGTCCATCAGAGAGGAAATGGCAATGGAGTGACAGAGCAGGCAGAGGGCAGCAGCCAGGAAGACTCATCTGAGGTGGAGGATGATGACGATGAAGACTGGCACTGAGAGACAAAAATCAATCAAATCAAAATCAGTGAGTGGGATCGAGGGAGAGATGTTATGAAAAAGAAAAAATGTAGGTCCTCCTGTTTACCTTCAAACTCCTTCACCTGGCTGAGTCTGGCTCTGTTATCACAAGCCAGACGATCACACTCCAGTTTTCACACATTTGTATCTTTTAAATATTCAGAGGATGTTTATTTTTTTGTAAATGCACTTATTCCGTACGCTTCAGCTTTTTTTTTGCCAATATTGCCTTTTTATATCCTTTATTTAATTGAATATACGTCAAAATATTACACCTTTCCATCACGTGGACTCAATGGTTACATGATATCTCATAAGATAATCAGGATGTCTGTTTAGCAATAAAGATCAAAGCAATCTTTTCACTTTATAGCCGCAGCCCTTTTAAATAAATATAGACTAAGAGCTTGTATTTAAAATCTCTCTCTTAGGAAAATACTGTGCTGAATTTTGCAGATTTCCATCGGAGTTTTAGGTTGGTATACACTTATTTTTTACAACTAAGGGACCTTTTTGAAATGGATATGTACAAAAAAAAGTATATATGAGATTGCCATATATTTATGATACAGCATTTTGCATTGATTTTGATAATATAAAAACTAATCATGTCAGCTGCAATATGACTTGTGAATTGAAAAGTTTATTAAAAATCTCTACTGTTCTGAGGGTCTTCATTTGTCTGTCAGGGTGTGAATGCAAGTCACCGTCGCCCCAGCAGGTGGAGGCAGTGGTTCAGTATGTGTGAGAAGATTTTCTTTTCTTGTGTAAGAAACTAGAAATGTTGGCGTTTTCTCTTTGGACAAGACAAACTTTCTTTGTAGAGCTGTTTGCCCTTTTTTTGCCTGACTCTCTCCTCGAGCGAGAAAGATTCATCACACTAAAATATCAATCTAAAATACTATATTCAGAATGCAAGACGAGCTCCACAAGGCCTATCATTTTCAGATTAAGGGCCGGAAAGGGTGTGGTGAAATTTGGCATTGATTGGTGGTGACATAACTCAGCCATTTAAGGAGCGTGGTCAGGCGAGAGACGTGTAGCCTGTCGCCCCAAGGAGATGAGATGGAAGGCATATTGCCCCGAGATCAGGAAGGACAAAGTGGTCCTGTTTCTGTCTCCCACTCCTCACTGACGAGCTGCATCTTGACAGCCCTCATTTACTGTCGGGGCTCCTGCAGAAAATAGATGAAGCGCACACACATACTGCGACACGAGAGGAAGAGGAGACTTCACTGCTCATGTGGTCCCTGGATATAATGATTCTCACAGAACATAAAGGAATAGTTTTACGCAATAAATGGAAATGTTCTCATTCTTGCTCTGTCAGTTGGAAATATTAGATCGGGTGTTTCCATCATTTTTGACAGCACCGTCAGCCATGAGCTATAATTCTAGTGGCCACTTTTAAGTAAAAAAATAAAATTAAATAGGGTTTTTTTGGGAACATTTGACTGTTAATTGAAAATTCCTTGCCCTGTGATATGTTATGAAAAAGTTGCCATTTCCAGAAAAATACATAAAACACAGAGCAGCACATAAATGTCAATTATATCAGCCCCCTCATATCCGAGGGTCAGTGGATTTTCGGTGCCCGGTACTGAACAACCCGACACAGGATAGTTTGGAACCCCTGTATTAGATGAACAATCTTGTTATATTGTTTATTTACCAGTTTATATATCTGAATTCATTGTATATTCTTTAATCAATCATGAATATGACTTTTATGTCTCTACTCTTAAATTATAAATTGAGTTATTTACAGGAAAAACAATGTAGATACAGTAAAGCTACATGCAATTATCTTACACCAGAAGAAACTCGTTTGGACTAACAGCACGATCACATCCACTCGCTCATTTTTAACTTGTATTTGTGTTTTTGATGTTGTTGCTTGGCCTTAGTTTTTTCAGTGTGCTAAAATTAAAATTTCCAAGAAACTGAATTAAGAATCACGATCGGATTTTCAGTATATTTAACTTGTGAAATACACCGAGTATCAAGTCTGATCTCACACAGTTTGATACCAGACAGCATTTTCTGCTTATTTAAAAAAAAAAAATCCAAATGTGAAACTCATAATTTCACAAGTACAGACATGCTTGCAGCTCTGTGAGGAAGCTCTTACAATATCAGGGGCTTAGGTATTTTGCAAACCTTTCAAATGGAGTTTAAGTCTATAATGACCTCTACAGTAAAGGAATATACAAAAATATCTGGGTTTCAGTCTTAATGTATGTCAGCTTGTTATTGACATGCTGTTCATATTGCAGATCAAGTGTTTGAGCAGATGTATCCGTGTGACCGTGTGGCGTATTCAGTGTCATTCTTGCCCCGGGGCTCGTGTCGAGGCATCGGAGGTTTGCACTGAGGATCAAATGTCGTCCCCTGAGCAGCGGGCCTGCTAATAAGGCCCCATTAGAAACCAAGCTACATGGACACAGCAAAATAGGTTAGGGATATAGGAGATGATAAAGACATTACGAGGCTGACTGGTGTGTAGCGAAGGAGACAAGGGCGAAAAAAACCAAAACTACTGGATGGTCACTAAATGTCTGGAAGACGAATGTGGCGATCGATGGGTTTTCTCCAGCAGGGCCGAGGTTAAATGTGATGCAAAGCAGAAATGTACTTTAACATTATTTATGTTCAGCCACTCAGCAATAAACATTGATCATTTTCTCGGCCTGACCTGTGAGGCTGCAGGTCAAGGTCATTCTTTCAGCAGGTATACAGCATATATGCTCATAGAGGAGTTGCATGTAGATGCAACACATCTACGTAGACCAGCTCGTCTGTCATCGCATTTTGGGCAAAAAAATAAGTGAGTCCATCATTTTTAATGAAGGATTTTTGGTCACAGAAAGACTGTGAATAAAACCCTAATTGTTTATCTGAATTATTATTAATTATCATTAATTTCTCGGGGAATAATGCATGAATCGTGATGAGAAAAATGAGGTGTATTTCAGTGGCTGGTATCTATGAGTGAGTACAATTTGATGCGGGTCTTATGGATGTAAATATATTTGATTTGATAATGGATTAGGCTTGATTAAATTAAACAGTATGGTAGACTTATGCGGTCTACTGAGGACCATTCTAGTTAATTAATTAAGATGATTGCTTTTTGACTTGCAGTTCGTCTTATTTCCTATAACTCTTATTTAAATCTTCTACTTACTGTGTTTATTTTGTTATGCACGCAAATACCATGGCAATTTCTTGCATGTGAAATCCTACTTGACATTTACAGCATTTAAACTACAAGAGTCAGCTCATCCACCACATTGAATAAAAAGAAGGGGCTGCATGTTGTATGTAATAATCTCTCCGGCATTGCTTACATCCAGCTGTCCTTGCTGCAGGACCAAATTACTTCACGTTACGACTATAGCTGCCATATAACTGACAAACCTCTCAGCTCAATTTCAAGGTGCGGTCAGTGGCCTTGAGGGATGTAATCTGCCAGGTTGACCTCCTGGCCTGTGACACCTCCGGCTTCGATTTGTTATCTGCCTGACATCCTTATCCACAGCTCTCCAGCATTTCACCGTCAGGTCTGGTGCAGCGAACATAAAGGAGCCCGGCGCTCTGCTGCGGGTCAGCTGCTACTCCATCCCTACACAGTAGCTCACGTAATGGAATTAAACCCATCTGTCAGTATTTTAGCTGGAGTCAGCAGCTTTTCTCTCTCCTGGTTATGCAAATGGCCCTTGTCTAAAGTCCATTTGTCAACCTGTGCGTGCAGCGAGGATGGGATGCCTCAGAAATACGAGGTGCTGGTGACTGACACTGGCATGTTTTGTGAGATCTGTATCACTCCTCATTTTAATGGAACACATAGATCTCACCGCCCTCTGCACCGTGACGTGTTGCCTCTGCTTTTGAATGAAGAGGCTCTTAACCTTGCCACTGCAACAGGGAGTTATTGCCTTGTCAAGGTGCCTAAGTTGGGACAATATTGAGTTCTAGCACGTTAAAGAAATAGGTACATATTATACTGTCCGAATTACATATTCACCTTCTTGCCAAGAGTTAGATAAAAATATTGAAACCAATCTCACGTCTGCACAGTTACTAATAGGACACTCCAGTGGCCAGTTGGCCTTGATTAGCATAAGGACTGGAAGCAAGGAGGAAACTATTAGCATTGGTGGTGCCTAATTGATTGATCTACAATTTATTTAAGATCATACAAAAGATTTTTAATATCATTTTAGAGTTTGATAAAAAGATCAGTGTCACTCTCATGTCTGTGTGGTAAATATTAAGTAATGCCAGCTGCAGGTTAGCTTGGATTAGCAATGAAACTCAAAGCCGGAGAAAACAACTATCTTAAGCGCTGTCACGTCGATTAATTGAAAACCTTATTTAGCAGTGATGCTAAAGTTTGTTTGTTTTTAATCACTCTTAACATTATAAACTTTTTTGTTGAGAGCAAAATGTTATCTTAGATTAGCATTAAGACTGGAAATGGCGGGAAATAATAAATATAGGCGCTATTTGATTTGATTGATCTAACAACATGATCAGTCATTCTAAAGATGTGATTTCATTTCACAGTTAAGGTAACAATTAATGTAAAAAGAATTGATGAAAACGTTATCACCACTCTCATGTCTGTATGGTGTATACAAAGGAATCACAGTAGTCTGTTAGCTTAGATTAGCATGAAGACAGGAAACAGGGGGCTTAGCTTAGGTGCTGTCTAGTTGAATAATATAATGACTTATTTATCAATAACTTTAAAGATGATTTTTTAAAATACTCAAATAAGATAAGATACGAGACTTAGATAAAAAGACACATACCATTTAGCTTAAATTAGAGTTAAGACTGGAAACAAGGGTAAACAGTTAGCTCAGACGCTGTCCAAGGTAACGCAACAGGCCTACCAGTCCCTCTAAAACTCACGAATAAGCAGGATGTGTAATCTATTTAGGATGTACAAAAAGTGAAGAGTAAAAACAACATTTTGTGATTTTTACAGGGGTTCTGTGATGTTGATTAGTAAGCTTTAGAAGGGCTTTTTTGCAGATTTTCTTACCTTCAAATAGGGCCAGGCTCACTTTTCTCCCTGTTTTCAGTCTTTATCCTAAGCTAAGCTCACCATCTGCTAACTACATTTATACTTAATGCATCGACGTTAGAGTGGTATCTTATCATGTGACACTCGCAAGAAAGAGAATAAGAGTATTGCTGTAATGTGATTTGACCGACCATGTGCGGAGGACGACGGAATGAGAACTTAATGTAGCCTGAACTGTGAGACATTTAAACAGGGGAATTTACAGTAAATCACTGCAGCAGGTGAGGCTTTACCGTCCTCCTTCCCAGTAAAGTCACATTATGCTTATTATATAAAACTCTTCCTTTGTTATGACTCTGCAAAATAAGCAGCTTTGGGAGACCACCTTGCAGAAATCTGAAATGATCTGGGGTGATAGAGATGGTGGCTGTAGCCCTGCCAAATGCACTCACTCACTGTAAGTGCTCTCAATTCAGTCCTCATTTCCTGACTCCTGCCAATCTTCCCATGAGAGAACAAGAGCTTCTGGCCCTTCCTCACTGCTCACTGAGACGCTGCTTTAACAAAGACAGCCTGTGCACAAGGACATTATTCATTGCTTACGCTGGGATAAAACGCATGCAATTTTTTTCTCATGACATCTTTGCACACTGGGTCCTGTGCAAATTATATCCATTTTTGTCCCCCATCCGATTTAGACCCAATAGCTTTACCTTGCTTGCCAAAAGCCTCTTTCGGTGACCGTCATGAAATGTAAGCAGGTGAAAATCAGCTACACTACCATCGTCATTGTATTCCAGCTGCCCAAGCCAGTTGTTGTTGAGGTAGTTGTTGTAGTTGTTGTGGACACAGTGTTGCAGATGGAGCCCCTAATTCCTGTGAAAGTTGCTCAGTGGTGTTTTTAAAGGCCAAAGAAGCTCGACTTCCTGGGTCAGAAAATACCCGTGTTGTGGGGCCAATAGAGCATGCAAACTAGAAACTACTGCCAACGAGCGACGAGCTAACTTGAATGGGGATAACATTATTAATCTCTTGGCTCCAAATTTTGTAAAAAAAAAGAACATTTATCCACCATTTTACAGTCACGTCTTTCACAATATAAGCTTATGGCAGAAAGTATTTTTGTGCTTAGTGAATCATGTGACAATAAATTAAATGTGAGTTGGACGGTGGCGAATGACAAGTGGAGGTCAACGCGAGACAGACTTGACTGGAAGTATGTGGGCAGTGATGGTTATTTCATTATCATCATATTTCATTTGTGTTGTACACAAAGCATTTGAAGTGTCCTTTGAGAGTAAAAACTGCTATAACGATAAACTTGACTTAACTTGACACTCTTTTGATGATTCTAACAGCATCATTGAGCAATCGACGGCAGAAAAGCATTAATTTATCCTGTTTAAGCTCAATAGACCTTGTCTTTATATAACGAGCATCTGTTTTATATGAATTAATTTCATATTGCCAAGATTTCATTCAGGCTCAACAGGTAGTTAATCTTTAATCAGTGAAAGTGTTGGTTTAGCAAAAAAATTTTTCTCTCTCCCTCAGAGTGTTCACAGTTACGTCCATCTCTTTAAAGATATTTGGTGAGCTGAAATGTGGTAAATCACCCAAAGCAAACAAATCCTCCCCCGAACTCACAGTTGATATACAAAACCCACATCAGCATTTTCCCTTCTGCATGAGGTTGTTTCCTTCAAACCCCTGAGCTGACAGTTTCTAGCTTGGTCAATGTCCTATTCCATCGTGCTACGATGCATCTCCTGATCTGATGGTTCCTGACTCTGTCATCATCCATCATAAAGTCATCAACATGCAGCCTTCTCCTCTCTGAGGGGAGGTGATGTAGTGGACGAGCAGCTCTGATTTATCTATGTGATTCACTGTTTGCTCTGTTCGCCCTGCGTTTGCCTGCACGATCCGTCTCACCTGCACCTGTCCTCTATCACCGGCAGCACCAGCGTGATTAAGCAGCCCTCGTACATCCAGACGTGATGGAGTGTGAGCCGATGTCAGCAAGGGAGCAAACTGGAAGATGGGTCCTGATTTGTTGAAATCAGGAATTCTTCAGAATTATGGTCGACTGATCGATCCAGGCACACAGCCAGAGCTCCATTAGTGAAGTAGTTGTACTGAGAGCTGCACGATGAGGGACCGGTGTGGCTTCTCAGAGGGGCTTTCCTCAGTTTGACATCTTTAACATTATTCATGAAAGCATGTGCAGGGTTTTAACATTAAATCATACATTAATGTAATTACACATTTATATATATCTATCTATATATGTGCTGATGTAATTGTATATATGTTTGAATATATGGCATATTACTTGTTTAGGTGCATGTACCCTATTTTACCGCTGTCATATGGGGTTCACTCTACAGTTTTATACCTATGGGGTGTTTTATGAAAAAATATCTAAAAACAGGTGGGATGCCACAATTAGTGGCTGAAAGTAATCAATAACAGTATTAGGCCTCCTGAACTGCTCACATCAGGGTCACTCAGATAATATCAACCATGTTTCATATTTATGATTTAAAATCTGGATAATTACATTGGTACTTTTCAAGCCGGACCACAAGAGACGATTCCTGGAGCAGCTGACAGTGCTGCCAAACAACGGTAAACATTGTGGCCCTTGATGCTAACGTTAGCTAACATACTACTGCATATTACTGTACAGGAAATTAAAATCTCACCTCTAGTATTCAGACTTGTTTAAACACCTGCTTTTGTATTTTTCCTCACCACTACGCCTTACTAAAGCAAGGTGTTGAACCACACTAAACTCCTTTTGTTTAGGTCTGCTTCCCCCCTGAGAAGTGAGAGGGATCACTTGTGAGCACAGCCTTAGTCACAGAGTGATGTTCCTGTTTATTCAAAATGTATTAAAATTAAACATGTTGCGTGTCCAAATTGGACCCTGCACTTCCTTGGGTCCTCAGAAACAAGCCTGCCAAGCCTGAAGTAGATCAGCTGTACGGTTCTCGAATTATGCAAAGGAGAGACAGACAGACAGACAAAGATTCTTTGCTTTACAGTTTGATTATTAGCTTCTTTTTAAACATCTTCAGTCTCAAAGTTGTGATTCCTTCACTGACACACTAGATCTTGGTTAGATCTAGTGTGCTAGATTGTTAGCTGCCAGGCCTATTTGCATTTGACTTCCTGATAGATGAGCAGGTGCTGACCTGACGTCCTTTCATAATAACAGTCTTTTTCGGCAGATTTTAATGACTACAGTTTCTGGGCATGACGAGGAAGCAATAACATGGTTGTGGTGGTGGTTTAGGATGGCATTTCAAACATAAATGCAAAATCAAGATAGCCCAGACACTGTACGACTGAGCTATAAGTTTAACTAACGTCCACAGGGCTGGTTAACTATTTAAATACCAATATTGGTTTATTTCTGTAAATTTCAGTTTTGTGTTTTTTTTTGTGTTTTTTTTGATCTACCATGTCTTCAATATCTTCAAAAGTGTTAAAGGTTCACAATTTTTCCTGCATGTATTAGAATGTTGTTTTACTGGCCTGAATTATGACAGCAAAGTGTATGTTTGTAATATTGGGCATATTTAATTAATGTGCTAAAACATCCCCTAATGTAGTCCTTTGAAATAAACCAATTACTTTTTTCCTCCAGAGCCAATCTGCATATTGACTGGTTACTCTAAGCTGAAAAGCTCTACAGCTGAGAGTCTTTCACAATCAGGCCTCACCCGCCTGTTTCTCTTAAGGTTTCATGTTTCAGACTACCTCATTGTTGTGACCAGAGATGCTTGAATACATCAGACAATAAACGCTTCTTTCACAGAACAATATCAGAACTGCAAGCTCGGCTGTTTTCTCATCTTACTTTGGGAACATAAATGTCAGTATTTCAGTATTGCTCACATCGCGTCAGTATTTCAAGGACAACAACAACAACTTGTTTAGAATTAACAGCTTCACAGCACGACTTCTGGCTAAAATCAATAAAGAAAAAAACAACAGAAAATCCGATAATCTGATTTACTGATAAACAGATTTTCTCCACGAGGCCCTGGTTCATTTCTTTGTTTTGACACGTTTTGTATGCAGAGGTGAAGAATACACGACATAAATCTTCTTTTAGTCACACATTATTATACACTCGATCAATAGGACCATTTTCACTGGTGCCTGGGAACGCTGTACATCAGACTTATTGTCTCCTAATGACCGCACGGAAAGCTGTTTCTCAGTCTCTGCTCGGCGGCCACATTTTGCACCCTGTGTGTTATTAGACCAGACGATCGCTCCGTCCGAGAGTGCTTTCTCTGTTTACATACTCAGGTAAACACACTGTCGCCGTTCGTTACAGAGAGACTCCTGCTCAACTCCTTGCGCTCTTATTTAAATCGAACTGACAACTCCAATATCGTCCACATCTGGGCTCCAACATAAACAACTGTGCTCATTCTCTGCAGCCACTCTCTGGATATTGGAAACATGTTATGCAATACAATATTAATGACATGAGGAGGAAGTGTAGACTGTTCTGCTCAACCTCATCATCAACTGAGCTACCATGCTGAATCTGCTGATCAAATGCATGGTGAAGCTCAGTGAATAACAATAAGTAGCAGTAGGTTGGTTGGTTCAAGAAGAGCCGTCTGCAGCCATCTTTGGGGCAACAAAAACAAACATTGTTTACAAGAAGTCAGGACATGTTGCAGCTTTGAGTCAACAAAACCGGGCACTTTTAATGAGAAGTCAAGATGTTTTTTTGCCGTCTTTCCGTCAACAAAGCTGGATACTTTTATCAAGATGTTGGGACTTTTTGCAGCTGTCTTTTTGGCAACAAAACCAGATTTTTAAGGAGACATCAGGACTTTTTGTAGACGTCTTTACGGCAACAAAACATATGGATAATTTTGACAAGTTGTTGAGACATTTTGCAGCTGTCTTGGCGGCCGCAAAACCTGATTAAAAGACAGTTTCAATAAATCTGTATGATGGGAAACTTAAATATGTAAGGGTGGTTTGTGTTTCGCAGAATAGCACGATGCCAGCATTTATTTTGGCCACTGGGACGGGGACACAGGGTCATCTCTGTTGGTGCTTGTGCTGTTATAATCTTTTTCTTAAGTTTGAATAGTGCATGGCATAAAAAACTAAGATCAGCTGTTCAAATTAATCAAGAACATGCAAATCAATAATCTGCTGACAACACTGATGAAGTAAGTTACTTTCAGATTCAGGCTACTGTATATCTCAGGAAAATGCAGGATCTCCCGAATTAACTGATTAATCACGTTGGCGAGATCCTCCAGAAATAATTTTATGGATCATCAGACCAGAACAGCAGTCCGGGGAGGTTGTGCTTACTTTAAATGACATTGCGGTTTTCAGTTTTCTTATACTTAAAGATAGAAATTGAATCAAGCAAAAGCGGGAGAAAGGGCTTTTTGGAAGTGCACAAACATTTACAGAATTACTGGAAGAACAACATGCACACAGTGACTAGAAGCACTTTCGCCTTTTTGCAAATCAGCTTTGTAGTGGCATCAATCATACAGGAAGAAATGCACAAATCAATCATATACAAGGTCATCTCAGGCTAATCAAAGCAATCACTAGGGCACAATAAGACTCAGCAATGCAGCGGCCAATTACTCACTGAATAATGCCCTCAGAGCTTTGTTAATTGCTTCTGATCTTACAGTGCGGCAGAGGCTTTCTCCATTTTGATGTTAAATCGACAACGGAAAGCAACGGCGCTTGTAACTGATACTGACACAGTGAAATCTGATACGGGCAAAACCACACTGAGAGCTTGCTGTGTCATCAGAAGAAGAAGAAGAAGAAGAAAAAGCGGAAGAAGGAGACAGTGATATGACCCTGTGGCCAACTTGCGACCAAACTTTAACATTAAAGAAACTTTTTTGGGGGTGTTTGAGGTAATGGAGACCACATGTCTCCACCCACTATCATTACTGTGGTTATTTGAGAGGTGCGACCGATAGTTTGTCACCATTAAAGTTGTCAAGCTCATCACTTTCTCATTGTTACTGTGTGATTTGTAGATTCTCTTCATTTTATAGTGCCACATTTATCACTCAATGACAGAAGCGGTGGTTTCACCGCACGATTTCACACATTTTTCTAACGTCAGAGAGAGAGAGAGAGAGAGAGAGAGACAGACTGACTGACTGACTGACAGACAGACAGACAGACAGACAGATAGACAGATAGATAGATAGATAGATAGATAGATAGATAGATAGATAGATAGATGACTGCCCTCATTCATGAGGTGCCTTTAATGGGTCTCTCTTTTTCCAGTTTTTAAGCACCTCTGCAAGAATTGGGGGCATTGGTCATAATAATATCATCATTCATAATAACTTAAAAACTAATGAGATGGATGTTCCCATCAAGCTGTTTAATCACAAGTATCTCCTTGTTACAGCTGCCAAAAACTCTCCATAGTCATTCACCAGAGGTGCTGCGGTAAAGACAATTAGCGATTAAAGCATGATGCATAAAACTAACCTAAACTACAGCCAAAATAGAGGTCAATAAAGCTGCTGATTCTCATTGATTTTTAATTACAGACATTATTTGATGCTCTGAAAGGCTGACTGTACACAATTACGTGGCACATGCATTACACGGCACAGGCAGTAAATGTCAGACGACTGTGAAATCTGCAGTCGAGGGTTAAAAAAAGATTTGCTGCAGTAACTTTCAGGCTCGGCCCGGATGGGTTTTATGGATGCATGGATGCATTTTATCATTATAGGTTAAAGGTAATAAAAACCATACATCCATGTGCTTAGTGCATTTAGGCCCATAGAATCCAGAGCACTGCAGTGGCTTTCCAGGATTGAACTGTAAGTGAGTTTGGTTTGTGCAAAGTTAACTTTAGCTATATCACATCTGAAATGTAAATATATAGATTTTAAAAAGTCATAAAGATGAACTATGTGATGAACTACTTGATTCCAAAAAAAGCAGTGCAAAACATAAAGAAAAGCAGAACACAATAATTTGCAAATGCTTTCCAACCTATGTTCAGTTGAACACCGTATAATGACAGTATGTCTAATTTTCAAACTGATCAACCTTACAGTTAAAATATAAATTCAACATTTACTTTCCTTTATGCTCTCCATCACCTCCTGAGGGAAACATCTGGTTCTTTCATCCACTGTGCTCACCAGCTCGTTGATAACTTCATCATGTATGGAAACCACGCAGTAAGAAAGAACCAAGACAGTAAAGTATCTTCGCAAGTATCTTTACTGTAGCTCACTGTGCCATGGGCCACCATATTTTTTGGAGCCAGAAGTGACCATATTGTAGTGACCAAGCTGTGGTAACGCTGTGGTAACAACTCATTCACAAGCCCTGGAGCATATCCGGCTTTAATCGTCTATTTTACTATAAATTTGACCACAATTTATTGAGCTGACTTCATGCTGTATTGAAGAAGACTTGAAACCACTGATTGACATCATTATCTCATGAAGTAACCGATCGCTATGTAATAAATCCAGTGAGAAGTAGGGTCATATTCTCATAAGCTTACATACAATCAGACCTGTTTTTTGAAACCACCTTCTGCAGGCTATTAGAAAGAATGCAGGTTTGGGGTACTTCTGCATTAGCTTTACTTTTCACTCCACTTTTCACATTGTCTATGGTTTGTCAGTATAAATTTGCTGCATTTTGTGGGGAGACATTGAAAAAATTGAATATCTTTGGGATTTGGAGTGTTGTTTGGACAGAGCATGACATTTGAAGAGTCTCCACAGAGTCTGAGAAACTGGGATGGGAATTGTTATTTATTTGTTTATTTATAATTGTGCTGTTCGACGTTTTAAAGACTAAGAAAATTGAATTATTCAAGAAAAAAAATCAACAGATGAAATGATAACAGAAATACGTTTAACTGCATTGTTTGCATTTATTGGAAGTGTGTTCATGCAGCTGTATGAGGTCTGTGTTGGAGTGGTGCTTTGCAGAACATGCTCTGTGTTCATCCTTGCGTCTTTCCCTGGCCCATCCCTCTTCTGTTCAATCCTCTCTCTCCTCTCCTCCCTTCTTCTGATTCATTAGCAGGACTCCGAGCCCTCCTGCCCTCTTTTACTGCCTCCATTAAATCCTTGCTCTCTCCATTGCAACTCTCCATGGATCGCCAATGCGTCAGTTCATCATCCAAGCTAAGAGCCGTAGCGGTGTACTCTACATTTTTCATCCTATCCACTTTGTCTTTACTTAGGCCCGGCCCAGCCCAGCCTTGCTCGGCTCTTTGTCACTTTGAAACACATTAATGAAATGTAAATTTAATTCATATAATGCTTGTGAGCCTGTGATTAACAGTTGCAGAGATACAGTATGTCTCTTTTAACAAGTATATCTTTCCTTGAAATTACCACAGAGAAAAACAGGAGAAAATATCATTTGTAAATACAAACCGTCTGACTACAGCTAATAAAACACACCACAAACATCATTTGAGAAGTATTTGCATTATTTCCCGATTCATTTCAACCGTTGGGAGTGACTAATGGTGGGAAATCCCTGTGCCCAGAGACGAATCGATGCTTGTAAGTAAAACCCAGCTGGTGGGTCAGTGGTTACAAACTAATGCTGTAGTCAACGTTGTTCGAATACAAATAACTTTATTTTAAGTTCTGGTGAAGTTCCACGGTTAAAAAGATATGTTAGATTGTGAGGAAATTCATTCTAAAGTGATGCACAACTTGTTTATGATCTGATTTTAATATCAGAAGGTGGGGGGAATGGTGGAGTAGCTACAGTCGGGAAGGCTATCAAGTCAGTGACCACAGTTCAGGTCTGCGTTTCAACATTTGTCTGTGAAACCACTGCTGCAGTCCCAGCTGCATTTGTTGCAACAAAAAACAGATATTTCTAATAAAAAGTTGGGTCATCTCTAGCTTTGTTTGTTGTGACAAAACAGAGTGTATATAACGAGACCTCAAGACCTCCTCAGCCATGCTTGTGGCTACAAAAGTGGGTGTTTTTAAAAAAGACCGGGGGATTTCTCCAGACATATCTGTGGTGACAAAAGATGTATTCAAGCATGTAAAGCACATACAATCAAAAGTCCTACCTAAGAAAGTTAAGGTTGCAACATAAATAAATATAAAATATTGGTGGATTGCAGAAATGTACATTAATTATTATTACAAAAGGGGGAAGTGTTTTATAAAATATCACTAATAAATGATCCACACTTTTAAATGACAAGTAAATGTGTAAATGTGAGAACTCAAGTTTCTTCTCACTGGTTTTATACAGGGGATGCTTCAAGCTCTGCGGCAACCTTGCAGTGCTTAAGCATTAACCTCACGTAACCTGTCAAAACAAACAGGAACTGAATCCATCTCCAAAAACAAATACCCAGAGGAGGTGATGCTGCTGAGTGTTGAACTGGAGTTGTGTTGAGAGCAGAGGACTGAGGTCAGGTTATGTAGAGCCCTAAACCCCCTGTGAGATGGATACCAGGCTACACAGGGGACACTGGATTATCTTCTTATCTCTGCCCTCATAATTGCTGAGGATTGACCGTAACGGTGGACAACAGGCATGGCCACAGAGGGTAATTGAAACGCTTCAGTCTTCTCTTGTTCTTAATTGGATGAGTCACACAGCAGTGTCCAAGGTGAGGTGAAGGTGAGTCAGGCCCTGGATGATAATTCTTATTGTCAGAGAGGGACAATTGTGATATTTTTCACTACTAAATACAGCTTGGTTTTAGCTTTTTTTTGTGGTTCACGCAAAGTAAATCCATAGAATACAAACTGATATACGGATAACTGACACACATGAACACAACACAACATAATATAACAGAACAGAACAGAACATTAAATAAAATAACATAATATGATGAAACATGACATAACATGGTGTGACAAAACATAACACAACATAACATTAATGACATAAAATAAAATAACATAACACAATGAAACATAATACAACATGACATGACATAACAAAACATGACGTAAATTAGCATAATTAATATGATGAAACATAAAATAACATGATGTACAATAACATAACACAACACAACATAATATAACATAACACATCATAAAATAAAATAACATAATATGATGAAACATAACATCACATGATGTACAATAACATAACATGATGTACACAACATAATATAACATAACATAAAATAAAATAACATAATATGATGAAACATGACATAACATGGTGTGACGTGTGTGAACCTGAGATGAACTTCCTTAATACACAGCTTGTGCACTGTTTATAGATCTACAGTATATTTATGTGTTGCCCAGCCAAAAACTCAACCTGTGTCAAAGTGATGAATAACAATGGACGTGCACAATAACAATGTCCATCTAGCCTCACTGTGATGAACCTGCCTGAGGGGAAAAAACAGGTTTCAAATATAAACAAAGTAGTTTCTTTGATATATTTGACCCCGAGCTGAAACCACCCAGCTGCTGGTAAAGGCTGACTGAAAGTGTACCATGTAATGACTCTGATCAAAACATTAAAAACACAGAAGCTAATTGAAACCATCAGCTCAGGTCTGTAAATTCTTATTCGACAAAAAAGCACATCCACTTGTCCGGCTAATTAACATTTTACAAATGCAGAGACATTAGTGTGTTTTCTTTCGAGAGGTGGGTCATTATCTTGCCCATTGCTAAATCACGAGCAGCTATACCGCCACCACTTTACCCTCAGGTAATAATACATTTTGATAATTGGTCATTCGCTTGCTAATGAAGCTGGGGTCAGTGAAAGCTACTTTCAATACAGCAATTTACTAAATTGGGTTGCAACATAAGATGTACTTACATGCTTAAGAAATGTCTTAGTGAGCGCGAGAAATGGCCATTAACTAAAATTATAAACAGAAATACATTAGAAGTTTGTTTGCTCTTTTATTTTGTGAGTCATGTCTATAATACTTCTTTCAGAAATTCTCTGTGTGTTTATATTTCCTCAATCTCCATTACTGTAATGAAGGGCTGAAGGTGAAATTGGTGGGTGGTGAACTGGCTCCAGCAGGATTGCACACAGCATGAAGCTCCCCTTTTGCCTTTTGCACATTCATCACTGCAGTGACCTTTTCCTTTTGTGTGAGGTGGAGGGATAAATGCCTCCACGGACCCTGAGGGTTTACGTAATAGGCTATGCAAGTTCATACTCTTACCTGAAAACAAATGCCAGATTTTCCAGGTAAGATTTATGTGTTTTTTCTTCAAAAACTTGCACACACGGATTAGTACGAGAGCCTGCCATGTTTCCGCTCTCTCCATCCATCTCTGTGCGGTGACTTTTGTTTAACGTCCAGAAGTATCCCCTCCTGTCAACACTGCAAGTTGAGAAACATCGGTGTCTCAGTTCTGCACACAAACAGCTCACTTCCAATCAACATCAAAGATCTGACCGGTGATCGCGAATATAAATCTCAAAGAGAAAAGGAAGGAAGCTTAAAAAAATGTATTGATTTGTTTTTACTTCCTACACATGAAACTGACCACAGTGTTTTTGACAGGAATTCGATTATTCAGTGACACCTTTTATCCCGGTGGTTTAATGCTCCACTGCATCCAATCAGCTTGGATTAAGACTTTGATTGTACCAGCAGATGTATCGCGGTATGGAACTGCACACCAGCCTTCGTGAAATATAGGTTGTTTTTTCATTAAAGGTGAAGAAAAAAAAAAAAGCCTGAAGCAGAAGTTTGAATCACTGACATTCGTGCTGACACACTCACCATGACCTTTACAGGTAATTGGCTTTTGGTCCCCTTTAAATCAACAACACGCGGAGCAATGTCATTCATGTCCCGCATAACAGACACAGCGTGATTCAGTATAACAATGTATATCTTGCTGAAGAGACACATAAACCTAAATCCACTTTTTTAAGTTAATAGCTTTCTCACACTTCCTATTGATCCTGGCCCCATTTTGCAGTGTTTATCACATAACAACAACATAGATTTTCCAGTAATTCTGTCCACTTGTTTGGAACATATTGTTATACTGTTCACTTGTTATGTTAACACAAAGTTAAGCTATTATTGCCTGTTTTTTTTTCGGCCACATTTTGGTCAGATAAAGCTGGGCGACATGGGATCCTGTGCCAATTTCCCAACAGCAATGGAGAAAGCTTACGTAGCCTATATGCTGCGTGTCCACATCCACATTTACATACCCAGCAATGTCATATAACTGTTTAAACATCTCCACAGAAATTCTGAATGTAAAGCCAGCTGTGAAATAAGTAGCACTTGTTTTTGGACAATTCTCACTTTTCTTACTTTTTCCAAACACGAAACTTCAGAAAACACCTTTTATTTATTGTGATAAATGATTTTTTTTTTTCCAGCGCCCATACAAGACACTAAACTAAATAAAGAGGAAACCTTCATAGGTCCCCAATAGATCGGCCGTGACCCCGTCCAGTTGTTTCTGTAAGGCAGACTGAAACAACTTCAATTCAATTCATCTCGTAAAAATACCGAACTTTTTGGAAGTCAAATGAGAGACACCCGCTGCTGTAGGATATTATGGTATAAAGATACACATCCTGACAGAAGTTCAATAAGTGAATGTATTTTTGCTGACAAAGCATTGACGTCCACTCCCCTCAGTAGAAACCATGCCCAAAGCTACGAAGCTAAGAGTAATGGTGAGGAACAGGAAACTATGATTATCTGTTGCCAACTGTGCTGGAACGTCATCTGCGACTCCTGCAATGGATTCCTCAACGAAACACTGAAATCACTGTTCGCACACACACACACACACACACACACACACACACACACACACACACACACACACACACACACACACACACGCACATCGAATACAGATTACAGATTTGCAACAGTGTTTGAACTCTGACGATTGGATATCAATACTCCACCACATTCCTCTTTGTTTTCACCTCACATACTGTACACGTCATTTATCACAGCTTTACACAAATTAGTCTAATTAGCCTATTAGGTATACTCACTGTAACAGAATCAGTCAGAGTGTCAGTATAGCAGCAGCAATGCTCATTATATGCATCGATTATTTTTTCATAGCAGCCATACTTTATTTTTACACTTTTGTTTACACGTTATTGCCAATAATCCAGCCATGCCTCTAATGCATTCCCTCGCTACCTCCCCGTGGTTCACAACATTTCTGACTTGTGAGCCCTTAATATAAAGCAAATGCTCCGACCCCTGATTAAAGGGCATAGTCTTTGTTTTGGCGGGAGTTATGAGCAGTTAAACTAAAAAGTCATTTTTCTACAGCGGCCCAAAAACATTTTACACAAGATGACATTTCAGGAAACACAACAACAACAACAATTAAATGTTTTGTGTTTCCTGAAATACTGGTGAGTTTTCATACACTTTGTTGTGTTTCCTTAATTGTGAAATGTTTTGTTTTTTTAAATCACTTTTGTGTTTTTCTGTAATGTCATGTTTTCTAAAACGTCATTGCATTTTTCAAAATGTTGTTTTCCAAAATGTTTCTGTGTTTTCTGAAATGCTGTTGTGTGTTCTGAAATGTTGTTGTGTTTTGACCCTCTGGCCACCGTAATTTTCTTTTTCAGATGACATATTTTGCAGAAATCCAGAAAAAAATTATTTGCCCCGGTATCTTCACCCAAAAAAATAAAAATGATAGTAAAGCCGCACAAATAAACATCATTTTGAGTCATAGAAGACAATTTCTTATCCCTGCTGTCATACAGTAACCCCTCGGTTTGACAGACATGGCCAGTCATCCATGTAAAGATTTATATTTTCAGGTGCTGTATAGTATCACATGCGCTGTGCATGAGCATGCTCTAAAATCAATGCTTGTCTGTTCCAATACTCTGTTTGTCTTCACAATAAATGGCAGCTGACAAAGGCAAAAAAACAAAGTGTGGATTAAGCATTATGCTAATATGCTAAACCTGATACGGGAAGCCAAGTAATCGAAACTCATCTACTTCTGTTAGCAAATAATCAAACAGTAATGGGCTAATATGTTTAGGTTAGACTGCAGTTGGTCCTCAAACAATCCTCCTTATCTCCAAACTGACACCCATTTATTTATTTTCAACAGCCAGTCGATTAGAAAACCCTCTGCACTTTAGTTCCAATGCGTAAATAAATGCTTCGAGTGACATTTTGGAGAGTTTAGCTCTGAGAGCCGGTGCTTCTGGTCAACACCTTCGGGACCCCTGGAGCGTGAAGATCTTTTACATCGCTCGCTAAAGTAGGACAGCAGCTCATCCGAGTGGCGATGATAGGAGGGGACGGGAAATCAATACTTCAAGGAACAGAAAAGAGATGGAGAAAGTTTCCTCGACGGTTTAAGTGCATTTCAGCGCTGAGGAAAAACCACATTGTTGGTGATTTTCATTTAGATTCTTGAGACTCCAGGAGGCGTCGTGTCACGGTCTTTCGGACATATGGCCATGAATAAATGAACCTGGGCTGAGAACCTGATGTGAATGAGTGAGTAGCACGCTTTACTGTATGCCATGTCACAAATGAGAGGCATATGTCTTCTGGTTCACTGAGTTTTATTTCATGTCAACATGAGTTACCCACCAGGAGTCACCCAGCATGCCAAAACAAAAAAATGTAATCACAGTAATCTGGCATATCAGTGCTTTGCCACAGCG
This sequence comes from Diplodus sargus, assembly GCA_903131615.1. NCBI lineage: Eukaryota > Metazoa > Chordata > Actinopteri > Spariformes > Sparidae > Diplodus > Diplodus sargus. The sequence goes on from CAEMYA010000010.1 coordinate 2,769,442, forward strand.
CTGTGAGAGAGTTGTGCAGCCTCTCTTCACCAGCATCGATAATATTGCATAATTTCTACACAACTATTTACATCACTCTCTCTCTCAAGATGCATCCATTGTTGTTCATGCAGACTGTGTGGCATCAGTCGATTTATAGATCTATAATACCATTTCTAAACATCAAATATTGTTGTTGACATTCTAGACTTCTGCATCCATCTGGACTTTCAGCGAGCAGACGAATCAATACAGGGCATTACTTTGAAAAAAACATTAACATTATGGCCTCCTACATGCATCATTGCAGTTTTCTCAAGCAGAAAATGGGCTTTCAAACCTCCGAGCAAAGGTTTGGGATAATCCCCTTTAGATTTCCTGGTTTTTAGCAACGCTGTATATTTAACAGGCTGTTCCCTTGTAATAAAAAAATAAATAAAAAGAAGAAAGTTCATGGCCACGATATTTCTCTGTCAAATTGCAGGCGGAAGACAGTGCAGGGAGGCAGGGTCAGTGATGGAGCGCTCTGCCCTGAGAGGCACGGAGTAAATTTCAGTCGCAAAAAGGGGAGCGACGCTCAGTGAAATGGCAGGAGATCTCATTTTGCTGCCCCATTTTCACAAGTGTCGTTATCATACACCTCTATGTCCTGGAGACTGGAGGCATCTGTGTCGTCCCCTGCGCTGCTCTCACTGTTCCTGAAGGCGAAAGCTCCAATAAACGGGTAAACGCTCTCTGTGAACAGCTCCCTGATGTTATAATAAGGGAGTTCGGGGTCTTGTCTCTCGGGTTTCGAGATATTCTGTGCCTCCATGGCTTTGTTTCTCTGATAGTACTTTGAAAACTTATTGAAGATGATGGTGATGGGCAGAGCCACCACTAACAGCCCGCAGATGATGCACAAGGTGGCCACTATCTTCCCCGCCAGAGTCACAGGATAAGTGTCGCCGTAACCGACGGTGGTCATGGTGATTGTTGCCCACCACCACCCCCAAGGGATGGTTCCCAAAACGGTGTCCTCCTCCTCCTTCTCCGCGAAGTAGATGAGGGCGGAAAAGATGGATATCCCCACGGAGAGGAAAAGAAGGAGCAGGCCCACCTCCTGGTAGCTGTGGCGGACGGTGGCACCCAGCGCTCGCAGCCCGATGGAGTGGCGCGCAAGTTTGAGGATTCGGAGAACCCTCATGAGGCGCAGGACCTGCACCACCTTCCCTACGTTTTCCAAGTCCTCGCTCTCCTCTGCGCTCACCTCGTCGGCTGTTTCCAGCGCCAGGGTGGCGTAATACGGCAAAATCGAGGCAACGTCGATGATGTTCAAGGGGTTTCCGAGGAACTTCCTGCGGGAGGGCGAAACAATCAGCCTGATGATGAACTCGGTGGAGAAGCAGGCGATGCAGACCTCCTCCAGGATGGCGAGGACGGGGTCCTCGATGGGTCTGTCGTTCTCGTCCACCTGCTGAAACTCAGGCATGCTGTGGACGCACATGGCGACGATGGAGGTCAACACCAGGCCGAGGGAGGCCACGGCGATGATCTTTGAGCCTCTGGAGTGACCTGGGTCCTCCAGTCGGAGCCAAACATAGCTCCTCACCTCTGCACACCAGGCGCCCTTGAACTTGGCGAGGTCCTTGTCGAGAGCAGAGAGCTCCTCGAAGGAAGAGTCGAGGCTCGGCTGCTGCTGGTCGTCGCTCCTGACGTCCCACTCTCTGTCCTCGATGTAGTCCTTCCTCTCGTGGTACCAGTTGTTACAGCAGGGACTCAGGTAGAGCTCCTGGATGCCCCAGTACTCGATCTCCTGGCTGAAGGAGAAGACACACAGCTCCTCCATCATGTGGATGCGCCCCGTGTGGTAGAAGTTGAGCACGCAGAGGAAAACCCGGGGATTCCTGTCGAAGTAGTACTCCTTCTCGGCCGGGCTGTAGTCGTCGCACAGCTCCAGGATCGCCGCCTCACTTTGGCAGTGCAGCAGACGAGCCAGGCGCGTGTGAGGGAAGCGGAGGAGCTTGTCCGGATCCACCTCATGTCGCACACCTCCCACGTTGAGGTGGACACTGTTTGCAGAGCACATTAGTCCTCTGAAGGAAAAAAAAAAGAAAAAAA
>CAEMYA010000010.1:2776335-2812481 GCA_903131615.1 Diplodus sargus
ACTAATGTAATCAAAATGCCTCTGAATTGATTATTTTGTCTGAAATCCAGTTGGCACGGTGAAATCCGATGGTAAGCTGCTTTTTATTTTATTTACTTCCCCCATTAGGTTGAATTACCCACATCCTGAGGAACTGAACTATCTTCGCTCCCAGCTGTATCCCTCAGTGCTCACACATAAAATTGACTAATCAAAGCATTTATACACAATGTTGTGTATCTTTTTTACTCCACAGGTAGCAGGGGTGCCCATGACGGTGCTAAAAACCTCAGTCATATTTGAGAAGAAGTGGCTGGCGACTCAGATCGATGCAGCGGCTGCTTGTCCGTCACTGGAGGGTAATGAGCAGGTTTTGGAAATCATGTCTTGAGTGTTTACCCTGGAAGTTTGGGGTTTTGGCAACTGGGAAGGAGGATGCAGTCAATCTGTACATGACTCTTTTTTGTTTTTGTTTTTTTGTATTCCAGTATGTTTAGACTTAACATTCAGATTTGTCTCTCTATCTGCTGTATATGTTTTTTGTCACTGTGTACAGGTAGCGTTTCCTTCACCCCAAACGCAATCAGCTGGTTCCTGCCGAGGCACATCGACCCTCTGGTTTCCTCCGGCCACTTCAGGCTGTTGGAGGTGCACATGGGCGTCGACGGTCAGAGGCTCGACCCTGCTGAGATGGCCGCCAGGGGATACACGTTGTCCATCAATGACGTGTACATCGTGGTTGAGATTCCTATCGGGGCCGTCGGTGGCCACTTTAAGGTCAGTGGCACTGAGACTGGAACGATTTCTAGCCCCCATGATGCCTTGCGTTATTTATGGCATGCCTTGTCACTTAACCAGATCAGCTGTATTCCATGAAAACCGGTCGTAATCCTCTCTTGGAGTGATTGGTGCTACGTATCATTCATTCATGAAGACCTAGGTTGGCGACTTTATCGAGTGAACAGTGCAGGCCCACCGCACAGCAACCGATTTGGAAGCTATAAACTTGAATCCACCCTGTTAATTTAGACGATCGACTACGATGCAATTTATCAGTTTAACTTAAACTGGATTGTTAGTGATACAGCTTGACTTCCTGTCTTTTAATGAGCACTGTTAATGTTCGCCCCCCAATGTGTCACCCATAGTTTTTCCCCTAGAAAAATCGCAGTGACTTAAGAAACTTGTGGATATACGAATCAATGGGAGATTTAATGTCATGCGTACTACTAGTTGACCGCCTGCATGCGTTTACAAGATCTCAGACATTTCTATAAGCCAGACAGATGTGGGCACGTGTTTTGGACAACATGGAAGTCAAAACATTTAAAAGTGTTTCTACAAGTGGCTGAGGATAGTGACTTGACAGGACTGGAGAAATCAGGAGTTGCATGAGTCAATCTCACCAACTTTTTCAGGCTTCTGAGACAGAAATGAAACAGCTTGACTTAAACATGCCATACTCTAAAACAAAACAAACTATGAGAGCACTTAAGAGTTAGTTTCCGTGTGTCTGTTTGTTTTTCTATTGTGAAGCACATTGTTCGCTATATAATAAAGCACATTCCAAAAAACCTATAGCATTTAAAGCAAAGTTGTTAAATAATAATAGGAAGTTTAGTACAAAAGTTTGAATATTCTTTAATTTTACTTTTTTATTATCGAGCAAGAATAACAGGTCAGTGCCAACTCGGGATCTTTAGCTATAGATATGCATACAGTCTTTAAAATTTGGGTTTGATGATGCCAGCGGCCTTACTGGGGATATTTAATCTTGCAGAGTCATGTTCAGGATGATCATTACTACACTTATTACGCCATTGAGCCGATGCTTGAGGTGCTCTGGACTGAAGAAACCACTCACGAGGACACAAGATACAAAGTCCTCTTCCCCATCACAACGCCTTTACGATCTCAGCCTCCACAAGTCATGGACAGTGAGTCTTTTATTTTTACACCTTGTGATTTACTTTTTTCTAAATGAATATTACCAGCTGCCTTCATTCCTCTTATTTTTGCCCCACAGACACAGTTCCAGAGGAGAGGATGTTTAAAGTGGTGCTTGGGCCTGTCGGCTCCGATGTGGCACTGATGAACATTGCCTTCCCCTCGGAGGTTTTGTCCGTGGCGGACTGCAATGTCAGAGGCTTTAACGTGCTGGAGCACATGTCCCCGAACAGCAGCACCAAGGTCTTTACTCTTAAAGTGCCTTTCACGGACCGTGCTGTATTACAAATGGTGAGCTTTACTCTCAACTAGGGAAACTGAACTTTTATGTTTTTTTTTTTTGTTTTTTTTTTAGATGTTTGCTTCTAATCTCTCTCTATATTTCCCAACAGAGAGGAATGGGGGTGACGGTCTACTCCCTTCACCTGACCTTTGGCTTGCTGGTCCTGCCAGAATTTACTCCGTTTTCTCACTCTGCATATCTGGAAACTAAATTAATGGACATAAGTATGTAAACAGGGAAATGAATAATTCCTAACAAAATGGGCACAAGAGGAATCATCAATTTTCATCTTGCGGTCATCTAACTGACGCAAAAAAGTGCAAAATGAAATCTGTATTTTCTTCCCCTTTACAGTTCCTCCTTCAGTCTCTGGTGGCTGCGACCATCAGTCCTTCTATGTCCTTGTGAAATACGGGACCTTCAACTTTCAGACCGTAGTGGGACAACGGATGATGACCCAAGTTCTGGCTCAGCAGTACGGCTTCGTGGAGAACGGAACACACACAAGTTTCTCGGTCCCGTTTACAGCCCCAGATGTTGTGTTTGAGGTACGCTCGCGCTACATTTTTCTTCGCCCTGAGTGATAAATGTTCAGGAACGCTTTTGTAATTGATCGTCCTCCTTCTCTGCAGGCTGTTGAGGGGTTGTCCATCAGGACCAGACTCGACGTGGTTCTGAGGAATCCGGAAACCAATAAAAATATCAAAGAGTTCTCTATGGCTTGCAATTTCTACTCAACCCTGACCGGTTTGTCAGATATAAGAACGTTTATTTTCCCAAAACAAACTCTGAATGCATGCTAATGTCTGATCCAAATCTTTTAATTTCAGAGTGCTTTCCTAACGGCACAATGACGGCTCTGGCTGTAAAACTGGAGTCTGTTCCCAGTCTGAACCCCAGTCAGCTCACCCTCAGAGACCCCACCTGTGGTCCCTCGTACAGCGACGACCGCTACGCATATTTTGTCTTCACTGGGAGCTCCTGCGGGACGACAAGAAAGGTGGCATGCTGCTAAGTATTTTCCTGATGCAGACACTGAAATTTCAACTGTAAAACATAAGACTTTTTGTTTTCTCTCCCCCCCTCAGTTTTTTCAAAATATGATGCTGTACGAAAATGAAATCTCACTTCCAGACGAGCTTGAGATGAAAAGAGAATCGAAGGCAGACGAGCCGGAGTACGAGTGAGTGACTTCAACACGTAGAACTGAAATAAGTCGATCATCAGAAGATGAATCATCAAAACGGTTGCGGAGTAAAGGGTTACTCCACCAATATTACACATCAGAGTGTGTTTGCATTTCTTGGGGAGAACCACAGCATACGTGAAAGAAGTTTAAATATTTTTGTGGCTCCAGAGGAAGCTGCATGTAATCTGACAAATTGCAGTGACTAAACTGCGTTGTGAGTAATGTAGGCACCGTGTGTTTTTTATTTATTTATTTTTTTTAAAAAAGGAGGATCACTGTAGAATAAATGATGCTCTATTATCATTTGTTTATAAAATTACAGCCTGCATTACAATTTGGACCCAGGCTGACATCACTTTATCAGATTACAGGGGGGGGGGGGAAATAATGTTTATGAATCATCAGCTGCACTTTACAAAGTCTTCTCTCATGGGTTGTTCCTTTTTCTTCAGGTTAAAGGTTTCTTGTTATTATGACATCAACAAAACCCACGCTGTGGCCTTCCACCCCAGACCTCGCAGGAGCGAACCGTACGCTGAAAATGCAAGAGGCGAGCTGCAAGTCGTAATGAGACTTGCTTTAGGTGAGAAGTTCTGAACGAATTCGTTTCTCACATTATTTTAAAATGTGTTCCCCAACATTGGGAATCATTGTCTTTTCTCTATTTTTACAATGCTTTTGTTGCACTCACATCTTCCTTGTATGGTCCCATTTTCCAAGTTGAGAAGTCGTCATTCACATGTTGCAAAGTGGGAGCAACATGGATGCCCACAAGTTTGGCATTTTGGCACTACCATTTAAACAAGTTGACTGTGGTTTCCAGTATGAGTGATAAGGAAGAGAGAAGGAAACGATACAATTACTATAGTTTCTTACCATAAACCCAACATGTACTTATCTTTTGCACAAGTTTCTTAAATTGAATAAACTGACAGTTTTCTCAGTCAGGAGGCATTTCACAAACCGATCTTGAACTAATCATGTTGGTCAAGTAATTGGACTTTTGGCACTGGGTTTATTAACTCCTCTTTAAACCTAATCATCATAATGACAGGTGGGACAAACCGGGTTTTCAAGTTAAATTCAGTAATTTGTATTTTACACCTGAAAGTTGTGTGACGACCATTCATGCATTAGTTCAGCTCAAAACGTCCCGTCTCTCTTCACTTAGACGACTCCTACAGCACGTTTTACAGCAGCGATGACTATCCCATCATAAAGTATCTACAACAGCCGCTGTATTTTGAGGTGGAACTGATGAGGTCATCAAACCCCCAAGTGTCCCTGGAGCTGGAGAACTGCTGGGCGACGCTCGATGAGGACAGGACAACCCAACCCAGATGGAACCTCCTCATTAACGGGTAACTTTATCTTGGCCTGCTGGGACATCACGGGCATCAGTCTACTCCCGCATAATGGACAGGGTGACCAATGAGGCATGAGCAGGATATTACTCATTGAAAAAACGTCCAATCTGGTGGACAAGATGAGAATTTTGGCGACAGACGTCAGAGGTTTAACATTTTTCTTTTTCCCCCTTTCAGCTGTGTGAACCCAGTGGACCCATCCCAGGTGATCTTCCATCCAGTTTGGGCTGATGCAAGAGCTCAGTACCCTTCTCACTTCAAAAGATTTGAAGTCGACATGTTTGCTTTCGCTGAAGACCAAGATAACTTGAGTCGACAGGTAATTTCAGCTCTAGGAAAAGATGCTTTTTTTTAAAATGTATTTTTTTAATACTTAAGATTTGAAAACTGATAAAGCTGTAAATGTCAGTAATACTCATGTTTGTTTCCTGTAGCTGTTTGTCCACTGTGACACGGTGATCTGTGATGCCAGAAATCCACTGGGTGGAGTTTGTAATGGGCAGTGTTCAAACCAGGAAAACAGGATAAAAGGTATGACTTGTCATTGTCTGACTGGAGAAACAAATGTCTTTTAAAATAGCTGGGCTAAGATGTTTGTTTGCTCTCCTCACAGGTCAAAGAAGAGCAGTTTCAGATGGCCAGACTATCAACCACGTATCATCAGGACCCATAATTGTAAATGAACAAAATAAATGATTTTTAACTACTCAGTTGCATTGTTTTCTTGATGGGTCTAAATTGTGCTTAGTTTTTTCAAACTGCATTTGTTCTCCATTGTAAGAATTCTGGTTGAGAGCTCTTATTTTGAAATACAAGTTGGAGAAGGGCATGTCGGACAAGGGCTGTCTTTTCACTACACAATAATCATGGGCAAATTTGAAAATGTTATCAAATTTCTAAACTTGACTTTTTTTCTTGTGGGGAATAAGTTACCCCCATGAGTAGGGGGAGGTGGAGAGTAACTTTTGCACAAGGTTGAATAACTTATTCAGATTCTTGTGACCCCTATTCTGATTCAGTGACATTTAAGAGATGGCAGATGACTTGTCACTGTTTAACTTATGTTTAGCTCGAGTTACGAAGGTGCCATTGAAATTCCTTTGATTCAAGTTGGTTAATTAAATGACTAAGGCTTTTTTTTTTTGTGGCCATCTAGAAGTGAGGCTCATAAGGGATTAACTTAAGGCAGCAAACAAGTTTAAGGGATGTGCAAGACCAGACTACATCTCTTGTCTGCTGCTTCCCTTTTCATCAATGTGGTTGGATACATCCTACAGCTGTGGCACAAAATGCAATTAAACAGGCCACTAAATGAAAATATGAAGTGTAAAGCTGTGGATTCATAGACCATGACCACTTTTAGTCTTATTGGGTTTCATTGGTTCTGAAATTGACACATGCATCAAAACTCAATTAGGTTGAAACCATTTGCCAAATCTTTACATGTTTTGAAAGTGACAAATGGATGTGTTCTAACAGCCTATTGAAAGAGCAAAATGCATAAATGTGCATGGATTTCCAAGTTTATGGCTTTAAAAGACACTTATTAAATCTCAGCTACATCTCACCAATCCAGAGGCTTCAGTGCAAGTGACAGGGTTACTTATCTACACTTATTTGGCTGTTGTAGGCTCCAGGGTGGGTGTACAAGCTCCCATCTGCTCAAATGAGCCATCAATTGGCAACATAACCATGTGCATAGCTGGATAAATGAATGCATTTCTCTTTTGAAGGTCCATAAATGAGTTTCTGCAATGGAGTCTAGATATTAACCAGGTCCATCTCACATCAATTTGAGGCCATATTAGATTGAAATGTCAAAGCAGTAATGAACTTTAAGACTCCTTCAAAGAGACAAAAAAAGAGTTGACAAGTGTGCATGGGCTCTGCACTCACTACTGAAGAGACTCCATATTATGGCAGCATTAGTCCTCTGAACAGTGTCAAATTGCTTCTTGTAGCTGTGAGTGCATTGTCTGTACACAACAGTCACCTATTGATGAAACCCATCTGCAACAGGAACCCTAGTAACAAGAGCTCATGCAGGCCTTGAGAATGCCAGAATTCACTGCAGTATAAAACTTTTCTAGTTGGAAAGCAGAGAGAATCAGACAGATTGACAAAATGTTTTAAGAAACTTTGTTTATTCAGAGGTTTGACAGAGTGTTTAGAAGAATCGGTCCAGTGGAGATGTGCCTTTGATGGGTGGAGTCTGCACTTCGCTCTGGAAACATGATAGCATAGGATCAAAAAGCTGCACATGAGTAGAAGCAGTGTTACCAATAATATGTTCTGTACAGTTTATAGTCACTTACCCATTCTCACTTCTTTTATCCTTTGATGTCTTGGGCTACTCATGCCTGTTGAATGCACACACTGGCCTCTACATACTCCATCTGCCTGGTTGTTTGTATCACAAATCACTGCATCACAGTGGACATAAATCTGTGGACAGACAGAAGGATTTGTTATGCAGGGTTACACACAGCACTCCCATGTGCATCAAGCCAATAGATTTACCTCATCTTTCAGAACCTCTTCATCTCTGGTGAAGGTGAACATCTTTATAGAGAAGCGCTTGATGTGTGACGGGACGGCAACCCTGGTGTCGCTTGTAACAGGATGGAAGCTGGTCACGTAGCTGTCTTCGTGGTTCTGGCAACTAGTGAGCAAATAAAATTCATTGAAGCATCCTTTAGACTGTAGAGAAACCTTGTCTTGTGAACGATGTGGCACAAATACACCACTCAGTCAAGGGTGAAATAAGCCATTAAATTCAAAGTGATAGATCATGCTGTGCACTACCTGTCCACAATGATGTCCCAGCTCGGCAGAGAGGCTCTGTCCTCTTGAAGGGTGGCCCAGCAGTTCTCCAAGATCAGCTCCAATTGTGGGTCAGTTGACTGCATCAGCTCCACCTCAAAGTACAGAGGCTGCCGCAAGTATTTCACAACTGGGTAATCTTCTGCTTGGTAGAAGAGTTCGTAGGATGCATCTGAAAAAAAATAAATAAAAAAAATACATAAATTACAAAAAGGGGAATTCCAGTATTTTGTAACTTATACTGCAAAATGTCTGCCAAGAGGTTGAATAACTGGTGACCCACTTCTAGAAAAAAAGTTTCCTATTAAAACAAATGTTTTAAGGGGTTATTTGTGACTCAGGAAAGCCAAAATTGTCATCCTTTGGGGCAACAAAGTGTCATGGTTGTGTTTGCTAAAAAGTCACAGGCTGAGGCTATTCTGCAAAAAGGCTCAACTTGCATAATGCGGCACAATAAAACTCTTGTTAGAATGGTCAGATTGGACTGGCTCCAAAACTTTTGGTAAGAAAGTTTAAGTATGACTCACTTGCAGACCAAAACATGCATGTACTGCTGCCAAATTTAGTTGTCGTTAGCTCTGTATGAGAGTTTAGAGCACTGGGGAAATATTAGTGTTCCATCATTAGAGCAGGAGCTTTGGACCTGGAGGTAGCCATTAGCCGACTGGTACCTTTAATATAGCAGAGTTCCCCTTTAAAATGTCCATTAATGCAGTTTCAAGGCAAAAGATAAGTGATATCCATTTAGTAAAATACAATCTTACCTTGAGCTAGTCTCATTTGCACCATCAGCTGTCCTGTACCGATCTCTGCGGTGGGCTCACTAGTTCTTGGCTTGTAGCTGAAGGAAATGGTCTGAGTGTCGTTGACCACATAGTAGCAGGAAATGGTTTGCCTGAGGAGACGATAAAAACATTTTTAAACACAAGATCTCACTGACCAGATGGCACATCAGAAGGGACTGGATGAACCCCTCTACCTGTAATCTGGGTCAACAGGTGATGTGTAGGCTGCTCCCTTGCGGTTGTTGGAATGCAAGCTGATCTCATTTTCATACATCATGTAGTTGTCAAAGAACTGGGAAAAAGAAAAAAGAAAAGTTGCATTAAAACATACTCAAGTTTCTAGAACTAAGGTGGCATTAAACGTACCGTTCTTGTGGTCCCGCAGGAGTCGGCACTGAAAGAGAAATACGCAAAGCGATCATCGCTGAACATGGGTTTGCAGGACTGGTCCTTTAGAGTCAGCCAACTTGGAATGAGATTAGGCACCGATTCCACTTTCACAGCCCAAGCTGCTATTGTTCCATTGGGGTAGCAAGCTGAGGGTAGAGGAGGCAAGGTATGAAACATCTGTCCTAAAATCCAAACAGTAGAAATATGACAAGTTCATATCTTACTTGTTGTTGTCAGGGGGAAGTTGCAGGCCAGGTAGAGATCAGCCAGCACCCAGTTGTTGTTTGGCTCATATAGAAGCAAGTCAAGTCTGGCTTTCACAGAGTCTGAGGTTATCAGCTGAGAGACAAAGTCAGGTTGTCAAGTTGACACTGCACCAGCAAAATGGTGGATATTGAAAACAAATGGATCTAATGCAGTGAGACTCATTGGGATGGATTTCCATTTGTGTCCATAAAGTAATCAATGCAATATCACAGTTGGATATGCAATGTAATATTAAATACATTTTCTTGCAAATCCAGTTACAAAATGTTCACATATCAGAATTGTTTCACTACACAAGCTCATTAATTTAAAGAATCCAAAAAGACAGACCAAAAGCAGACTGTACAGTGAAATTCTTAAATTGGAATAATGTGTCCATTTGCTTTTGTTGCAATTTAATTTTCATTGAAGTTACATCTATTCAATTTCTTCAAAATTTTCATGTCATTTTTATAATGGACAGGGGGGCAATATGCAAGATCTTTAGCTGAAAACCCACCTAACCATTAAGGCAAGTTCAGAATTTGGAAAGCATTTTGACACCATCTGCCATTGCAGTGGCATCTACTGATGTTAGCATGCTAACCAGCTAGCCTAGCCCATCCCATTCTAAAGCTCTGTACAGCTACTCAGGTGTAGGTAGATGGTTAAAGTGTTCAATAAAGACTGAAAAACTTTGAAACATCTGTATTGAATAACTTTTTTCCCCCTTGCAGTTTCTTGACAAACCTCAAATGCCGTGTCAATGGCATTGTATGGCACTGTGAGGCTGAAGTGTGTGGCATTTTCTTGGAAATTATAGGCATTAGCCATTTCAGGTGAGAGCTGTCGGGGGCCAACAATGGTCTGGAAATTGCTGCCTTGATTTCCATATGTCACGCTGATGTAAAACTGGTTCTGGTCACAGGTGCCTGTGACAGTGGGTAGCACTGGAAGCACAGGAAAACGTACCATCACTTAGCAGTTTGTTTCATTTCACTTTTAAGTCTAGAAAAACAAGACAAAAAAAAGCCATCATAATAAAAATAAAGTAAAAAACAGAAGGTGATCTCACCAACGTCCTGCAGAGAAGTTTCAACATCCACTGGGTGAGCGAATGGAGTCTCTTCAGGCAGGATGATGAACCCAAAGACCAGAGGGAGGAAGTAGGTTGTAACCAAGGGTTCAGGATTCTACAGGTACAGAAAACAGAGTTCAAGTCATGTCAAAGAAGACACCCAACTGTTATATTTTGCCAAAGACAATCAGGTCACATACATGTTTCAGGACAACATCCGCATCAATCGGCACTTGCAGAGAGAAGCTCTTTGTGCCGTTGGGGAAACTATGCTCCTGGATGGTGAAACCCCTGGCTCGGCTCTCCTCAACAGTGAGAACCCCGGTGGAGAAGGTGATGTTCCTCAGCTCCACATCATGAAGGAAGGTTCCCACATGAACACTGAACACCCGCTCCTCTGGGACAGTATCTGAGGAATACAGTGGCAGGTTTTTAAAACCTTCTTTCACAAGCCTGAATTACTTTAGAGTCTAACAGAAAACAGGTCTTACAGTCTTGGCTGTGGGGAGGTCGCGGCATCAGAGGGGTGGTAATGGGAAACAAAACCTTGTATCTGGTGTCTTCCTGGGAGTTATCAATCCTCCACAGTACCTCCAGCATGGGCTCCACAGAGTATGTGATGTGGTACTGGTAATCTGGGGCATGGCTCTGCAATTATTCATAACATTTCAATAAAACATGCAAATGGACCAGTGGCCAGAGTGGTGCATATCAAATCTAGAGACTTCCCAACCTTAAAGTAGCCATCAGGTGAGCCCACTGGGATCTCAATGACGATGTGGAAGTCTGTGGTAGTGAGTGTGTACCCCCGCGTGGCCATCTGAGATTTATCCAGCTTCTGCCCATTGATGCCCATGTGCATTTCTGTGATTTTATGGCCACCGTCCAGCAGAGGTGTCACGCGGCGAGGTACGTGCCACGAGATTACGTCCTCGGTGAAGAGGATGCCACCTGCCAATGAGAACGAGATTAACAGTTTAGTCACTGAAAGAACAAGTACAGCTGAGCACATTTCCAAGTACACTGATCGGTGTATTTGTTGTTTACTTGAAAGTCTGCCACTCCAGTAAGTCTTTGAAATAAGTCTGCCCACTTTACTTTATGAAAGTACATTCTAGGTACTGCTTCTGACTTCTTATACGTCAAGTGGGAGATTAAAGTTGAGTAAACTAGTTTTATTTTGTACTGCAAATAATACATCAACTGAAGTTAGTGGTTAAACTTCTGGCTCATGTTTTAGTTTAAAGTGTTATGACCACAGGTAAACATTAAGAAAAGCACAAGTGAACTTCCAGTCTTCCATTTATCATGTTTGTAGTTTAAGCAGACTAGGCGAGACCCACCTGTGGGACATGCAGCTGCCAAGTTCACCATACTCAGACCATGTGGCGTCTTGTGGTAAGCGCTCACTTTGAAAACTTCCATTGGGATTCCAGCCACCTAAAGAGGATAAATTAAATGTCATTTCCGAGGAGGAACATAATGGAACAACTGGAGATGTCGGTGCGTTGCTTACGTCCTCTGAATAAGTCTCTGCTGTATTATACGGGCTTCTCATAACCAGGCGGCTTGACGTCGTCATGGCACCGTAGCCAGCTTGTTCAGCCTCCCTCAGCACCATTGACACTGGCTCTGGGGTGTAAAATGTCATTTTCCAGATACCGTGTGCTTCACCAGATGCCTGGAGTGAAAGGAAAAAGTAATCCTGCTCATTTCTTCTCTTGCAGGGGATGGCAAATTTTGCAGGGTGTCAACTGCAGTCTGAATGATAAACATACGTCAGGAATGGCGTTGAGCTTTGAGTCTTCTTCCTGAGTGTTCCCCTTAGCTTCAGCTTGTTGAACAGGCATTACCATTTGGTTTGACACCTTTTGAAGAGAAAAAAAGAAATAGATTGCTTGATCATTTTCCAGGACCCCGCACACACATACACACAATGGTAGATCAATGTAGAGTGACCTACTTCCATATAGTTCCTGTCGCAGAGAATCTCCTTGGAGGCCCACCGAGTGTAGCTGCATGTCTGCGTCACGTCATGACTGACCACCTCTGATGGACTCTGGCCGTGCATTTTGAGTCTCAGGCCAATATTAAATGTTGTATCTTCCTACCAGAGAAAGAAACGCTCGAGGACATGACATTTTGCTGTCTTAAAACAAAAAACAAGGAGTGATTTGTTTAAAAACTTTGGTCTCAGCTTCTTCAGTGTAAGGATTTACAGCTTTTGTTTGATTAGATACACAAGCTTGGGTTTAGACAATTTTGAAGACCCCTGGACATTTGAAAAGACACCAATCACCAAATTACAAGACACTGTACCATCCACGATTTGAAGGTAAAACAGTAACTTAATGCCACTTTAAAATAAGCCTGAAGAATAGGAAATGTATTTAAAAAAATAAATTAAAAAAAAAAAGACCACAACTGGCATTCCATCACTGGAAAAAGTATGATAAAAATGCCATCAAATGCTTTCTCAACATACTTTGTTGTCCACATAGCAGGACATCAGAGACGTGTAGATTCTGGTGTTACCCCACGGGTCAGACTCCATGCTGTATCCACACTGAGCAGCCAGGCTGGGTGTTAGCACACTGTGCTGGGTGCCATCTGTGGGAGGGAGAAGAGGCAAACATGACGGAGGAATCACGTCTCCCAGGGATGAACCACAATCTGCTCATCATCCGCAGCTTTCATACTCACTGATTGCTTCCACCTCAAGCTGGTTCCCCACAGCTAGAGCCTTGTCCAATGACAGCCTCATGAGATTACCCGCACAGTCTGACCTTAAACCACTGTCTGTTTTTTTAAAAGAAAAAGGCTTGTGAGCAGGTGAAGCAAATTCAAACAGTCATATAAAAGTGATTCGAATGAATGACAGCTTACTTGACTGCGAATTGAGCTTCCCATTTGGCCTTGCTTGACCAAAGATGATTACTGCAGCCATCAAGTTCCATAACAAACTTAAACAAAGAAACACACACTTTGGAAAAATTCAAGTAGGCAAACAGCACATATTGAAAACAGGAAAACTAGCTTACATGTTTTCAAGTCTCCTCATGTTGAAATCTGAGTGCAGCCCAACAGAAAATGACAGGAATCTGATCACTATCAGAACTCGGCAGTGAAACCCCAGCAAGCCCCTACCAACAAAAAAAAAACCCAGCTCTGCAGTGACGGGGCTGACTGATTAACCAGGCAATCGCCAGCTGATTTATACATCAGGTAATGACAATGCACAGGTGAGACACATCAGTGATGCTCCACCCACCTTGGATGAAGTTTGTCATGAAAAGACTCAGAAATTAAAACACATTCATCAGTTTTTATGTAAAAAAAATAGATAAATAAATAATTTATTGATAATTTTATCTGACAAATGGAATTTAATAAATGCCTAATTGATTTGAAGACATTTTAAACAGAAGAGAAAAATCTCCATTGATTGATATTCAGGCTTAAACAAACTAAATGAACTGTTTTCACGGCTGAATAAACAAACTGACCTTGAAGTTCAACACAATTTCATACTGTTTTACTTTGTTTATATGTGGCGGACCCTGCCACCTTTCTGACCTCAAGCAGTGTTCTGTAAATATTACCTTTCAGTTTCTTTACCAAAATACGTAGCGCACTTTTAAGCTGTGACTGAGCTTCAATTTGATGACCCTGTTCTTCCTTTTGCAGCTGAGAGACTCATTACTGTATATGCTAACACTTAACTATGTCCTGTTTATAGTCACAAGCCTCTTCCAAGTGTCTTTATTGCTGGCAGTAAAACCCAAGTTCATCCTTTCACCTGGTGCTCCTGGGCTGAACTGGGCTCATTCAATGATATACTTTCATTTATGAGGCCATTAAACATTTTCCAACTGGTATTGAGTCACTGCAGGAAAGGAATTATCGCCGCTCTGCCGAACAAAAATTTCAAGGTAAAGGTCATTTTCACGGCAACTCACCAAGGCACTCCCATTGCACATAATGGGTTTTATTAAAAAAGACTGAAAACTTTGAAATTCCGAATACTTTCACTCGCTCAAAGTCCCTCTTGGCATCATTGAAAAAAAAAAAAACAGTTGATGAAGAAGGAAGTGTGCGAGTTTATGATTGTAAGTCTGCAGTTATTTTCTGGGCACAAGCGAACACTCAGCTCCATCTAGTGTCTTTGAGAAAACACACCAGACTGAGGTCATGGACAGTAACATTTACCAAAAAATGTGCTACAAGAAAATCAGAATGATTTATAGCTTGGTCCCCTAACGGTTCTCATAAAGAAAGACAAGGTTCTGTAGACGTTATAGGAATGTATTTTAGAAACTTAGCAGGAACATCCTATAGTATCGCCCCAATGTTCCCAAAGTGTCCTGAATATTCTTTGATAGCAACCTGATAACATCCCCATACCCTTTTTTTAACGTTCTCAGAATGCACAATTTCTAGCTGGAGGTGTTATTGGAATGTGGTGTAGAGACTTAGAGATAGTGTTCTAGAATAATGGTCCCCCAAACGCTCCCAGAACGTCCTGAATGTTGCCAAATAAAGTCCCCCTGACCTTTCAAGAACTACACATCATGACTTAGTGGGACTGTTATAAGAACGTAGACTAGATACCCAGAGGGAATGTTTTATAGTAATGGAATTGTTCCAAGGTGATGTCTTTTACACCAGCGGGGACAAGCTCAGAACAAAATTGGATGTACAATTTCTAGCTGCAGACGTTACAGGAACAAAGTGTAGAGAACTAGAGATAATATTGTATAGTAATTGTCCCTTGAGTGTTCCCAGAATATCCTGAATAATTACTTCCTTACCTGTAAAGAATTCCACACTGTGACCCCCCAAAACTCCTTTTAATTACAAAGTGCTAACAGTTGATTATAGTTTATTTATAGTCACAAATGTCCTCCCAGTGTCCTTATTACAACCCCAACTCTGTGCACTCTACTAACAGACTTATACAATGATATACTTTCATTTTTCAGCCCATTAAATACATTTTTTCCAGTCATGAGTCAGTGCAGAAAAAGAATCATCATCTTCACAGAAGTCCAGATATTTGATGCGCATGATGCAGTGGAACACTGCTTGTACTGATTGCTTTGTTATTTGACTTCACTCGGACACCTTTGAATAATTTAGACGACATCGTACTTATTGTATTACAGCTTTACATAAATGTACGCACAAATTAAATTGTTCAGTTCATGAACGTGTCAGTATCCCCTGTTTATCTTGTGCTGCTGGTCCAGAAGAGTCTGTTGCAGGCTCACTTTGGCATCTTCAAAATCTGGATTGAGCTTTAACGCCTGTTGGAAGTCCCTCTTGGCATCATCGAAAAAACCTAGATGATAAAGAAAGAAGTGTATTAGTTTATGAGTAATGTGCTGCCAAACTGGCTTGTTGGGAGCCAGTAGGTTTATTTGCTGGGCAGCATGGGAACAAGTGAACACACAACTCCATCTAGTGTCTTGGGAAGGAACATACCAGACTGACTACACATACAAAATCTTCCTACATAATCAATAAGCGACTTTTGGTCACTCCATGGAATCTTTGCTGATTTGTCCTTGAAATGTTAAGGCTTTTGATCATTACCAAACATAGAATATGTTACACCTAGAATAAAACATATCTTTGTATGCTCAACCTGACCCAAATACCCTGTGATGGGGTGGAACTCTCTCTCTCTGGTTAAAATGAATAACTAATACATTTTGAAAATGTAATAAAACATAGTTATGTTTGATGAAAGTGCAGACAGGGATCTTCCAGTGTAATCCATATTTTGTTCTTATTTTAGATATCTCAGTGCTAATCGGCTTTTACTCCTGACATCAGATAGTGTTGTGGACACTGAGACCACAGAATGGTGACCACTGACTGAGAAAGGATGCTGAGGGATGAATCTACCAGCCTACTGGAGAGATAAACGCAACTCTTTCAGGTCCCCTTCCCCTCTCATTATATCTTTGCACCCAGTAGCTATTATCTCATTTACCATAAATGTATCCTTAAATACATTATTCAATTTCACTTTGGACCTAGATAATGAAACCAAAAGGACAAAATATTAAACACGTTATAATTTTGACTTTTATTTTGAAGCCAGAGCGGAAGTCATTATGCTGCTCGGTCCCGCTTGACGATGGCGGACAGCTGTCTCAACTGTGTGTGACTGAGTAGTTCAGACATCATTGTGTGTGATTATCTTTACCGAGTCTATAGTGGATGAGTCCTCTGTTGTAGAAAGGGGTTTCAGAGCGGCTATCAGTCTGTATCGCTGACGTGTAGTCCTCTACTGCTTCAGTAAAATCCACCCGGAAGTACTTTATCTGTCCGCGGTTGTTATAAGCAGTGGCCAACGGACTAGCTTCACACCCCCTGTGAAAACAAGACACATTTAATGCTGTCATCTGTTGCGATTAATGACACTGAAGAGAAGAGATAGAATCAACGTAACAGCGAGCGAAAACCGGGTCACAGAATGTGTTCTACGACAGTTGCTAATTGTTTGCACGTCTTACTTCTACAGAAAGGATTAACAGCACCTGGACTGTAAGCAGGAAGAGATGAACTTCGTGTACATTTCCTCTGCCTGTTTGAAATTCTGCCTTTTAAACTCAGAGTGGGCATGTTCGAGTAGTAGTGCGTTATCTTCCTCCATGGTTTGTTTATCTTCAGTTGCGGATATGACGTCACTCCAGACAAAGTTCAGTGGCGTCTCGTGTGGGCGGGGCTTACCGTCAGCGGCTATGAGGGAAATATTATAAAATATTTACATGAATTAAAAAAAATATATCAACATTTCTCTCAAGTAATTTACATAATATTAATTAATGTGAATAAAAGAAACATTTTGCAGTCAAAATGGCGGATACCGGAAGTCCCAACCGGAAGTTTCTTCTTCGTGCATTGTATTGCTTATTCGGCGTCCATACCGTCTAGTCTAGTGGACTATGAACAGAGAGCTAGGGAACGGTAAGAGAAATAGTCTTTTAATTAACATCCAACGAGTGTGGTATGGCCTCTAAGATGTAATTCATGCTTTAATATATATTACAAATGCGATGCATCGAAGAATTAGAGTGTCATGTGTCGTGAAGGCTGTTTATCCGCTTGACTCGATGGTCCGGGCTAACATAAGCTTAGCCAAAGACAAGAGTACTAGCGTTAGAGCACCAAGCAGTTCCCGAACGACTTGTATGTGTTAGATGAACTGTTGTTTTGCAAAGAAGCAGACCTGAGAAATCACAATTAAAGGTGTAATGTGTGAGAGTTAGCCATCTGTCCGAAGAGTGACTGCTAACTGCGGCTATCAATAGCTGCTGTTAGCTAGCTAGCCCCGCTAGCCACAGCCCTCAGAGCTGACTCTGCCCGGGATGAGAGCTCAGAGGACAGGGGCAGGGCTGGTGTTTTCACTACTAGCTGGTTAACTTGACATAACGTCACGAGTATAATTTCCAATTTTGTTGGTCATCTTTGCTATTTAGAAAAAAATATATATTTACAACTTAAATTTTTCAGAACAATTTTGATATGCAAACATTTACTGGATCTGCCTGAGAGCTGACCATGTTTTTTGAAACTCATAAAAACACAAAATATACTACTGTATGAAGACAACATGATGAAGTCAAAATGTTTTTCATGCTCTTTAATGCACTGTACGGCACAGTATTGAGGAAATGTGTTCGTCACCTCAATAAGTAATATATATATATATTTTCATTCTTTTCTTCCAGATGCACCCTTCTATAATTGGGGAAGGCGACAGGCTGAAGTGCACGACCGTGTCGCCATCTGTGTTTGCTTGTCCTGTCTGCCCCAAATTCACAACCAAAAGTGAAAGTGTCATCCAGAGGCACTTGCTGAATCATGCGGCAAATGCAGTGCATTTCAAGGGTATGTTGATAAAGTATCTTTTTGAGATCATATGCCTTTACATGTAATTTTGAATGATACTTGTGTTTTTGCATATCTAGGGGCATATTGTAACCCGTGTTATAGTGGGTTGCACTCCTTCGAAGGTCTGTGGATAAGTTGTAGCACAGAAAGATGTGTGCAAGAGATCCCTACTTGTAGCAGTCTCTGGAGTTGTTTCACTTTTTGAAGCATACATAACTGTTTAAAGTAAGGAAAAATGCTTGTAGGTACTATATAGGATGTTAAGTAAATATTTGTCTCTCTGGTACTGTATGATCTTTAAGAAATATTACTCTCCCTTTTTAGAAAAGATCATCTGCAGATGCAATCTGCCCTGCAGAGATGGAGGACATTTTCACTGTCCATCTTGTGGAACTACAATAATCCGGAAAGACACCATTATGCCCCATCTTATACAGTGCAAAAATAAATGTGATATGGCCCAACTCACCTCGGCTCCACCTTCTCAACCGCCCTCACCAGAGACCCACCCTACTGTTTTATCATCAATGAGCGTGGAACATTCATACACACTCCCATCTTCTGTGCCAGTCGTCAAAATTGACCATTCCTACACACGAACAGCACCCCCGAAGACCCCAGATCTGTCTCAGTCAACCCCTGCTCCAACCTCAGAGGATCCCATTGCTCCAAAGGAAGAAGTAACTGGGGATGTGCCACCAACCCATGTGAGGTGCCCGCACTGCCCAGTTGTTTTGTACAAGAGGAATCTGTTTTTACATATCCAAAGAAAACATGGCCAAGTAAAAGACACAACATCACAATCTCACTTACAAAGAACATCCGTTACCCAAAGTAACAGCCTCTATGCCGCCAGAAAAACTTCCAGAGGATTGAGTAATCCAGTGCATGTGCAACGCAAGACATGTGGACGGCAACATGTGACGAGATGTGAGATGGATGTTTGTTTTTCTACTTTGGAATATTTGGCGTTGGAACACATTAAAATGTTTGTCACAGAAAGTTCCAAGTCAAGTTATTAATGTTGTCAGCATGGTAGTGTAATGTTATGTTTAACTGTATTCCAAAAATAAAATTGAATTAATAGAATACTGACAATCTGACAATAGGAAAGTCTAATTATTACAGTCATTTAATAGTTATACATGGAAATGAACACATCTCCAGACCCAGGAACTCCCTGTTCTGTTGCATCACACTTGTATGGGGCCACTGTGTTGCTCATGATGCCCCTCTCATCCCTGAAGATGCCTGGTAGGTGAGGAGACAACCAGCAGGACCGAAGTCTTTTAGCTAAGCTTCTCCACTATGCTTTTGAGCAAACAATGTGTGGGTAGTCTGTACTGTGTTTAATGAAGGCATCCTCTGGTGGGCAGGCTCGGCCATATACAGGAACGACAGGGAGAGCATGACAACTTCCTGCAAACAAGATCCTGTATAATATCTGGGCAATATAGTCCTGACACTGTATTACCACCACTGATTGATGATTTACGGTGCTGGCCTTGTGATTTTTCAGTTGTAGTGTGAATGATATGTGTGAGCAGCCCCCCACATATACACACAAACATTGTATTCACATGTAATAACTAATATTAATATTTACAATCAGTATTAATTGTAAATTGATTAAACATTCATTGATACAAAATAATATTTACCATATACTAATGTGATAGTAAGTATGACATTTGCTGTGACTGTTTAATAAATTCTCATATTTGAGAATTCAAATTATTTAATCTTATTTTTTCTTCATTCATATTGTGTGTGTGTGTGTGTGCGCGCACGCTACCACCACCACCACCACACAAACATAATATTCACATTTGTATTCATAACGTTGATATTGAAGCTAAATTCCTGAAATGTTAATATTATAACTTAGTGATTATTATAGGCTTCTAACTAATTTGTGAGTAAAGTCGTGGTGAGACAATTAACTTATCAATTATACCGTTACAATAAACGGGAAACTGCACAAAATGCATAGAATTGTGTTATGTGTAAACCATACAGTCTATGGCGTAAACGTACGTGTTTTTTAAAGCTTTTATTTTGGTGATTAACTTCCGCTTGAGACTTCCAGTATGGATTGGATAAATGGCAGATTTTATTTTGGTGATTAACTAACGCTTGAGACTTCCGGTATGGATTGCTACTGTTGGGGGGGATTTTATCCTGTATGATGAACATCCACTTGTGAAGCACAATTCCTCCATATTATTAATATTTGTTATATTGTATATCATCTTATACTTTTTATGTTTGTAATTCTTAACATTTGTAAAATAGCATAACACTGAATCTTTCTATACAGCTTTCTTATGTGTCATACATAGATGCATATTTCTCTACTCTTTTTTCTATTAAATAAAAACAGAAAACAGAAATTTCTTAATGTTTATACATATTTTCTCATTTTATTTGTAATGTAATATTGTAATTTTTTATTTTTTTTACTTACTGCGTAGTCAAACATAGAATATACGTTAATATACTTATATTTACCGTGCATAGTGAGCATAGTTAAAGCACTGCAGTATATTTAATTAGAAGTCATATCAAGATAAACATGTTAGTCTACCTATTCCACAAATACAAAAGGTGGAAAATTGTCCCACTATTTATTTCCCAATTAGAAAGCTCAGAATACCATGTGGTGATTGAAATCCATACCATGTGTATATGTGATTGATGTCTAAAATGAATGTGCTTTGTAACAGCAGGGGGCAGAGTGGACTCATATCTCATTCAAACAAGGCAGCAAAGTAAAATCAAATCAAATAAAGATGAAATTTCAGTCAGTGGTTTACTATTTTTTACCAATGTTAAATGTATAATGCAGCAATGGGGGTGTTTGTCATTTCAAAGACAGGAATGTGACTCCGTATCTGTCGCACCGGTCTCCGGACAATGTGAACACTCGCTGCAGTAAATACACAACAAGGAGGCAACCCATAAGCAAACTGGTGAGAAATTCTCAGACGATCACCCGGGTGAAGAAGTCAACTGTCCTGGTGAAAAATGACACCTTAAGGAAGTGTAGGTCACTCACCAGGCATGCACTTCCCTTTAGCGGCCCATTTATCTCCAGACTGTGTGGACGAGTTGAAACAGATCAAACGGAGACCAGTTTGACCCAGTGGAAGAAGATGTAGTCCACCGGCTGCTGACACTGCTGAGAAAATGGCAAAAACATACAACCTGTGGATGGCTGGAGGCTGTTACATCACATGATTTCTGCACCCCAAAACATTCAGGATGTGACAAACTTAGGCCACATCTCAAGAGTCATTCATTCAAGAAGACTCAATGGATTTTCATGAATTCCATTAATACAAAATGACCAGAGTCCGCTGTGTTAAGAGATCAGGTTTGTTTATTCGAGGCCACTTAAAACTCCTCGTAGCTATGGAAAGTCTCAAAAGGAATCTGTGCACCTGATGCAAGTACTGTTATGTACACCATCCCGGGGAGTTGGCACTGCCTCTTGAGCCCCTAAATGTTGCCGTTTGCTGAGAGAATTAACACAAAGCTCCAAAGTCCACTTTGGTCTGGCAGAACCAGAACAGACATCCATCACACACGTTCATCCGGGACAGGGGTCGTCTTTACTGACGGACGCCCAGCAACAGCACCCAGTTCACCCTTCACTGCCGTCTTAATGTCTCAAAGCTGCAAATCAGTATGATATTTTATAAAGCCAAAAGTACAATTTTAAAGGTACTTTGCTCGAGTATTTCAATTTTATGCTGCTTTATACTTCCACTCCACTACAGTTTGAAGGAAAACATTGTAGTTTTTACTCCACTGCATTTATTTGAGAACATCAGTATATAGTTATTTTGCAGATTGCAGGATGCACGGTGTTTACCAGACGTCGAACTTTGAATCTGAGGATGCCCGCCACATCATCACCATCTCGTTACTGCTGATCTCGTTCCCGCCGACTCAAATGAATAAAAAAGCATTATGTGTCTACGTATTCATGTTCTATGTTTGTGTAGCATGAACGAGATTGCAAAACTCTTATGTCGTGATGCAACCATGTGTTGTGTAATGACAAAAAAGTGAGAAAATAAGCTAGTTTACTTTCTTGCTGAGAGTAAGATGGAAAGGCAAATGTGTAGGCTTTCAGCAGAAACACGATACAACTTAATGATTAGCGAGCTTTAAAGTTCATTACTTGGCATCTTTTACACCGTTTTATTGTAGGCCAGAGTGAGGCTAGCTGTTTCCCCTTTTCCAGTCTTTACGCTGGGCTAAGCTAACGAGCTACTAGCCTTCGCTTCACATTTGCTGTTAGAGTAAAAGAGCGCCAACCTACAAATCAACAACAAAAAAGACGCGTGAGACGACAAATTCTCATACGATCTCGTGCTTCAAACAGCCTCACTTTATTCATCGGCTTAAAGACATTAAACTTTAGACATTTGTGAGGATTGCTGAAATGTTCATCACTAGAAAATTTCTGAAACGCGCCCTTTGTGACGCTTACAGAAACACAATTGTCAAAGCACCAGAGGACTTTTAAAGTGTTTTGAGATACTGCCGAACATTCAGCTCTGAAACCTCCTGAGCAGGGATGTCTCGCACACTGAACTTTATATGTCTTTCCCACTTCTCAGAGGTGTGTGAGACCCATTCATCTTCTTCCCCTGAAACACCGGTGGGCTCACCTCTCTGACCGCCCTGTGTGTGTGTTAACCATGAAGGCCTGGGCAATAGCAAACAAACATAAAACAGCTGCCTGGTTGGAGGAAGGAGGGAGAGGATCCAAACCAGACTGGAGGTAAACGTTGGCGTGTTGACTCTCTTCCTCACACAGAAGCAGCAGACAGAGGCGCTCTGTTGTCGCGGCTGTTTCAGGCAAACAGGCCAACTCACTCCGGAGGTCACACGATGACCCCTGTTATGTTTTCTTGCCGATGCCGAAGATGTGAAAAAAACACGTGATGCCGATAGCGATGCGAAAAACAGATTGTGGCGCGGAGGAGGTGTCAAAATAATCACTCGGGAAAATGTTTTTAGTCAGTCAAATGAAAAGAAATCCAGCTTTATTTTGCATGTTTGGTGTCTGAATGTGTGTGAGGGACGAGGAAGTGATTGTCCCCTGACCTCAGATATCACAGCGGTTTGACTGCCAAAGTAAATTATCACACATTGTTAACACAAATGTCAGAGCTCGCCCATCATGTTTACATTTCTATATTGACACAGAAATACACTTACAGTTATATAAGGGAGATGGATATAATGCCTCCTTTGTATCCACTGACACATTTTAATGTGATATGTCAAATCTTCGGAATACCCACTGAAACTACGTCTTCATCGAGGGGCACAGCTAATGTACAAATGTGGGATTTGCGATAACGGTATTTTATTGAAAGGGAATTTGACTTGAAAGATCAGAACTCACCATACTGGTGCGTCAAAAAAAATGACTCCTCATCACAAGAAAAGAAACGTTTACAGTGCTTGTTAGTATTAATGTATCCAAAGTGATTACAGATGCTACAAGGTGTTTAAGTTGTTATGAAACAGACTCAATTTAACACTGGTGCCTCTCACCTACATAGGCAAATGAGACCATCGGCGAGAAGATGACGTATTATCCCAATAATTTGATTTTGGACATTATATTTTGTGGTTTTGGTGTTGGGAACACCACCACTTTTGTCACAAGGGGCCTCCAAAATCAGCAGAATATCCAAGTTCCTTGCAGTACCTTTAAAGTTACAATCTTTTCCCTCATTTCATGAAACTAAATCACATGATGTGTCATAGGTTTTGCTTTTAAAGCACATAGACACTCTGTGTATTTATCTGTCATTATCTCTATATGGTAGTTTAAACTGTTGGTGACAGACTCCGCCATCATGACAGATTTAATGGCATAATGCAGCAATGTAATTCAGAATTACTTTGTTACATTTCCTATTATCATCATCATTATCATTATTGTTGTTGCTGCTGTTGCACTATATGTCAGGTATATACTGTATCCTGTTTATTCATACTTACACATATTCTATATGTATTACAATACTATATATATATTACTTTAAACATATATACTGTATATACTACATATTATTTCACATATATTTATATATCATATTTTTATCATGTTATATAGTGTCTATGTTTCCTTATGTAAAGACAATGTACATAAAAGATATCCTTCATATTAATTCTATTCCTTTTTGTATCCTCTGCAATTCAGTAGCTTTGCGCAATTATGTTTACATTTTTATACTTTTTTGCTTCCAGTATATTGTGGCACACCATGTGTGTATTACACAACTATGGTTGCAATAATCTTGGTTAATTGTCCACCCTGGTCATGTGTGTATGTGAATTAGTGAAAAAGTTAATAATGTATACTGTCTGTTTATTATTATTTCGACTTGTTTCTACTGTTCCATCTTCCACTCGCAGTGAGTGAATATGCCCCTGTGAGGTATCAATAACATCTTATCATATCTTCTATTATTTTTTAAATATTATTAGTATTAGATGTTGATCAATAGATTTTCATGTTACTGATATCGGCTCACACATGGAGAACTGCAGAAAAATGTAAGAAAAAGACACAGCACAAACAACAAGTTCCCTTTTGTCTTTTATTATTATTTCATTTTCCAGTTTGCTTTGCTACATTTATAAATCTTGTATGTCATCTCATAACATTCACAGACACATTAGACGAATATTTATCATCCATGAAACATCATACGACTTGTAACAAACAATAACACTTTATGATGGTTTACCTATATATAACAAAAAAAAGCAAAAATATCTAATATTTTAATGGTTGAATGCTTCAGAGCATAAAGTCATTTTTTTTATTCAAATCTGTTATTTAGTAAATCCAATAAAAACCTCTATATACAATATGCAACTTTGTACAAACAGGATAAATGACACACTTAATACAGTACAGAAGAAACACTGAAAATAATACTTAATGCACTTTGTTTATCACACGTCACACTATGTTGGTGTGAGATAATCGTGTGATTAGCTTTTACAACAGTTTCAAAACACTGCAGCTGATATTCATAAAAAATCCCAGCTCAAACGTAGATATCGTGACTCAACGGTCCAAAAAAACAGTCTGAAACTTGCGGAAAATGAGTTGGTGAATCACAGCTTCACTCCATGTGTGGTTGAAATCCAGCAGCTGGGAGGGCGGATGACAGGAAGCACATGTCCGAACCAAGTGAGCTGTCTCTGCGAAAAGTAAATAAACAAAAGGTCAAACTGAGCGGTGGGTGGGAGACGACAAATCACCCTGGGAAAAAAAAAACCCAAAAAGCTGTCAACGCCTACCACCGTGTCCAGCTTCAGGCCCGGCCCACCATGTTCTCCAGACGCTCTATTCTCCCGGACACGTCGGCTAGTGAGGCCAGTCAAGGAAGCTCAAGGCAGTGGAATGACAAATTAAACATACACGAGACACGCTTTTTAAATTCACACGCCAGCAGGTTGAAATAAGCAGCTTCCGCCTCAGTGAAACGTGCTGCGGGGAATGTTTATAATAAAATCTTCCACCTGAAACAACAGGAAAAGGATATTCTTGGCTGTAAGCTGCTGAATGGCGGCCTGCGTCTGCTTCTGGAAAACCAGTCTGGCTTCGCATTTACACGGATCCTCCACCACCTCCACCCTCACCTCTTCGCCGGGAGAGAGCAAATTTCACAGCAGCGTAACAGATCGTGTAGAGAGGGAAGAAGCACACAAAAAAACCTGTCCACTCCACTTCTTACAACTAGGCTGCTGAATCTCAGACAAATACAAACGCATCTAAAGATAAACACTTTTCACAATAACCTACGTTACTATTTTGCCACAATATTTGACCTTATTCTATAATATTACCAGATAAATGTCCAACAAATGCTGCGGTCAATTATAGAAGTTATCCACCAGTTGGCTGTGAAGTTGTGAAGCCAAAATACAAACTGCACATTTCCTTTTTAAGCAAATGTGACTTCTTAAAAGTCACATTTGCTGCAGGAATCCGTGCGTGTTGTTCTTACCTTTCGGGGAGCACGTTTTCTTGTCCGCATTCAAGGTATAACCATTGCGGCACTTGCAGTAATAGGAGGCATTGCTGTTGACACAGATGTGTTCGCACTCATGTCCAATGGCACAGGGGTCCAGACCTAGAACAAGCAGGGATTAAGGGATGGCGCTGTCAAGGTGGCGGCGTGGATACAGGTTCATGTGCTAGCATAAGGTAGATCGTGTTAGGTAAGGAAAGCGCTCTGCAGGGTGCAAAAATGATCAGAATCTCTGGATCAATGGAGGATGTATGCAGACAACGAGAGGAACAATACGTTATTTTATATACAGCAATTTCGCGTCAATTTGTGATTCAATAAAATGACATTTGCAAGCTTTTTCTCAGATGTTTCTACTTGACCACGTCACTTGTGGTGGAGAAGGCGGTCCAATGTTACGCCTCCGCCACATCTCGGCCAAGGTCATTTGCCAACTGCTTAGGTTCACTGTGTGTTGAAATCAGAACCCTGAGGTACAACAGTAACAGCACATTAGTTACATGGATAAAGGATTTCATATGTAATGGGGGGACAAAACAAACAGACAGCCACATGGGAAAAGTACAAGTTCACAGCAGAACCTCACTTGTCCAAACCTTTGATCAAAAACTGGCTTCAGGTCATTTAAATGTTCACACATTTCACCAGCGGCAAAGAGCGCTTTTTGGGGATTCATGTCCATATTTAAAGGTTCAATGTGTAGGATTTAGAGGGAATATCTATCATTGCCCCAGTTGCCCAATCACAATATACCGCTTGCCAAACCCCCTCCCATGGTCACATGGCCCTCCAAACAGAGGATTCTCAGAGGAAGACTTCATGAGAACTCTCTGTCTGAATTAAAGTCCTTTTCTTTATAACTAGCATAAAACAATCGCTACTTGTTTACATACACGCTGGTGGCAGCTGATGATGCTTGAGGGTCCTGAGGGGTTGTCCCATCTAACAGGGGGAGATTTCAACACCACCCCTTGTACGGTAGCGTCGTTCTGAGGGGCAAGGAGGCAATTGAAAAACTGGAAATGGGATTGAGCGTAGATCGTTCTCGCTGGCCCTTTAGTTTCCACATCAATTTGCAAAAGTGAAGTTCTGCTGTGTATTTCAGTCTCTTCAAATCAGAGGGACACATTCAAAGCAATCGCCATAACGACGCTTTGTTTGCCAAACACACGACTAATGATCACGATACGCATTTTTGCTTTACAAAAGGAAGCTGAAAGTTTAGGGCTGCATTGCCCCAAGACTTTACACTGTTTTTACTTTGCAGCTGCAAGCGCGTTCTAGTGCCGACATCTGCAGTCCATGTGGGGGTTGAGAGCATCTGTTATTTTTCCCTTATGATGTCAGAGTTCATAATTCACTAATAACACAGTAAATGATCCACAATCTGCAACAAAACCCCACCCTAGACTGTAGGTGCCCCTTACTGAGGAACTAGAACCAGGGTTAATATTGGGAAAAACCTCTCGCAGGTCGCTTTGTCCTACCGCACAGGGTCTCCCTGAACTTGGAGGTGAGCTTCTCGATAACGCCATACGTCTCCACATAGAAGACGTGGTCGTCCAGAGGGATGCTGGCCATCAGCTGCAGGGAGCGCATGTCAGCACGATCCACTCCGACGGCGTAGATCTCAATGCCTGAGGCCCGAGCTGCAGCAGACACTTCCTCCACCTGGTCCTGAGGTCTCCCGTCCGTGACAATGATGGCCACCTTGGAGATGTTCCTGGAGCGAGGCCGGGCTCCCGACTGCTCCGTGAAGGCTTCGTTCACGGCGGTCTTGATGGCAAGGCCGGTCATGGTGCCGGCCGCCAGGGGCTCGATGCGGGTGATGGCCTTCTTCATGTCGGGTTTGTTGAAGTGGTTTTTGAGCAGGAACTCGATCTTGACTGTGCTGGCGTAGTTGACCACAGCCACTCTGGTGGCGTCCGTGCCCACGTCCAGCGTGTCGACCATGTCGGCCAGGAATATTTTCACCTTCTCAAACTCACCGGGACGCACGCTGCGAGAGCTGTCAATGATGAAGACGAGGTCGAGAGGACGGCTCCTGCACTGAGAGTCTGTCTCTGGTGATCAACCAAACCATGGCAGGGTTAAGTCCATTCAACATTTTTTTAAAAACAAAACCAAACAGTTCATTACTCAGAGAAACAAAAGGTTTAAAGGTTTAAAACAGTCAAGTTTGTTGGTGCGAGTGACACAGTTAACAATCAGGGACAAAACACAGAGCACTTTGGGATGCACAATACACGTTACCATAGTAACAAAAGGAAGCTGTTGTGCATCACTGCAGTGGTGAAATGATATAGTATGCCAATATTCATACTGTAATCATTTCAGTGTTTCAACGGTACATCAGAGACGTATCACAGGACATATCCTTTTATCTCATTACCCTGAATGAAAAGGATGCCTGAAGCACACACATAAAAAGTGACTTCACACCTTAACACGGAGACAGTGGGAGCCCTGCCTGTCCAATCACATACACGGTATACTAAAACACATTTCTGCAGGTCTCAGTGTGCTCCTCCTAATATTTCAAACTTTAAATGCACATCTGGGTTTATCTCCCCAGGCATCTTAAATTACTGTCAGCATCTCCCATTTCTTCATAAATTCAAATAGGATGAAAACAACATGAAACACGATGCCAGAGCAGGCTGCGTGTCCTGCCACTAAAATATATTACCGTTAAAAATGAAAAGACATTACTTTTGAGTGAAATTACAACTACTTTAAAGGAACAGGTGGATGGTTTGGGAGCTATGCTTATTCGCTCTGTTGCAGGGAGTTAGAGGAACAGAGACATACCACTTTTCTGTCTGTATAGACAGTATCAAGCTCGAGCCAGCCAATGCTAGTTTAGCTTAGCTTGGCACACAGACTGAAATCAGGGGAAACCTATAGGTTGTATCCCAATCACCTGGATTTTACCTCCGGACAGAGCCAGACTAAATGTTCCTCCCCCTGTTCCAAGTCTTTATGCTATGCTAAGCTAGCTGTCAGCTTGCTGTAGCTGTATACTTAATGGACCGAGATGAGAGCTGTATCGATTTTCTCATCTCACTCACATTTACTCCTTTAAATAAAATGATATCTACACTTGCTTATTTATCTGACCTCAACAGATCTGACCTGGAAAGCACTGAGGAGCAATGTTCGGGCTGGAAAGCAAACCTTACTGGTAATATTCTACCTGTCTCCACAGGACTGATGGTGGTGATGAAGCCGCTTTGGGTACTGACCGGTAGCGTCACAGGAGCGGTGGTCTCCACTGGCGCCACAGTGGTCACCACCAGTGGCGTGATGGTTGTCATTGGTGCCACGGTAGTTGCTGGCAGCGTTGGCAGCGCTGTTGGCTCTGGTGGAGCTGGAAGGGTGGGGAGGTGGACCACGGGGGTCGGTGGCACTGTTGGGTATGACTTTGCTGGGCATGGACCTTTCAGTTTGTAAGGGAATGTGCCTTTGAATCTTTGTTGAGGATGGTGAACTACTGGTGGGGACAGACCTTTGTACATGTGGTGCATATGCGGTGCCACTGGCCCTTTGAATCTGTGGTGATAGGGCGGCATGGGGACTGAGGGTCTGTGGTAAGTCACCGGAGGAGATAGAGGAACAGGTCGATACACTACCGGTGGAGGGATCCTTGGTGGCTGGTAGTGGTAGTGATACCCTCCTCTATACGTGTAATCACTTCTGTGAACTACAGGGCCACCAGAAAGGAGAAGTGATAGAGAACATTAGTGGGTTGAAAGTAGGTAAACAGGAAAGTTGTGTAAGTTGACATTGTGGTGACAACAGACAAATTATTAGTTGAAGCATGAGTGTAAGTTCAGCCACCTCTGTTGTTTGCAACAAGCTGGGACTATTCTGTATAGTGCTTGTCAAACACCCAGTGAGAATTTTTAGATTCCATGCATGTTGCGTTTGAGAAAAGTCTAAAATCCTGATGTTATATTTGCGGCTCAGTTGCATCATTCAAAGATAAAACTATCTCGTCTTAATCACGTGTCTATTTTTGACTCTCAAAAGTAATAAAACACATGATGTGCCAGAATAAATGACTGACAATTACGAACGTTCATGCTTCTGTTTCACTACATTTTAAGAAATATTGAACTTTTTACTCCACTATATTGATTGTAGTTACCAGTCACTTTAAAAAACAGCATACTGCAAAAAATCCAAATATCTGAATCTGAATCTCTAAATAATAATACAATTCTTATAAAATCTATTTTTCTGAATGTGCTCACTTGTACATGTATCAAACACTGTTTCTCAGTTTGGAGGAAGTATTAAGATCTTGTGCTGAAGTACAAGTACGGGTGCAATAATTAAAAAAATACTCCATTAATGTAAAAGTCCTGCCTTCAAATTATTGTCATGTAAATAAATCATCACTGAACAGTCAAAACATCTACTGTGACTTTACTTTGGCACTCTTGTGTTGTGCATTTATTCTATTTCACTACATTTGAGAGAGGAAGACTGCACTCTTTACTCCATCACATTGATTATAGCGACTTGTTACAAAGTAGCAGTATTTTATGCACAAAAAAGTGTTATAAGGTTTGAATATTAGTTCAAATTGTACTTAGTATTCAATTGTTATTTCAAAAGTAACTGAGTAGTTTACATGATGTAATGCATACTAATGAGGGTAAGTTCCCCAAAAAATGAAATGTAAAGCATGTACTTTAAGTAGATGTCATAAATTACTTCAATCCCTGATATTTATTGCCAGAAAATTACTTTTGATTCTTATGCACATTTAATATAAGATACTTGAGGACTTTTACGTAAGTACTATTTATATGGGAGAGTTTTACTTTTAACAAAAACATATTTTAACACAATATCTTTACTTTCAAGTAAAGGCAAGTACGTACTCTATATAACTAAGTAAGGCACTCTCCAAGCTAGAGTATTATATGTTGTTCTTAAATGGAAAATTATAATAATTTGAGTAACTAGCTGTCAAATAAAATAAGTGAAGTTAAAAGTAGAATGACGTTATATTAAGTCACATTTAAGAATTAAGTAATTTAGGAGTACATAAAAAATGTACGTACTTAATTGAATGAATGTAATTAAGTACTTTCCATCACTGTTAGGGTTTTTTTATTTTTATTTTTCTTATTTTACATTGTTGCTTCTTTTACTCAGCCAAAAGGAAATCTACTTGTTCCACCACTGGTATGATTTACATATAGTCAGAAAAAGATAACAAGTATTCTGGACAGAGTTTCAGTGACACTTACTTGCTGGATTCAGGGTTCTGAATGGTGGTCGACCATTATTTCTGCTCTGTGCGTAGCTCTGTGCAGCTATGAGCTGAGCGTCCCCCGCACTGAGGTGGTATGTGGCCAGCACGTCAGCCAGCAGCAGTGAGGCGCAGCACAGCAGGCTCCAGAGCACACACTTCATGGTTTCTGCCTGCACAGGGTCCTCTGGTGGTCTGCCCGGGGCCTGCTCTGTGTCTGAGGGTCCAGCTCTGACCGCCTCCACATATGAGGGGCCGCTCAGGCCAACACGTCAAACCGGCTGCCCAATCCAAACATGGGACACGACCCCCAGGACACGGTTAACGACGGTAAGGAGGACGGTATAGAAAACGACACACATATCTGTCTAAGAGTGTGTACAGGGTGTTTACAGACACAAGCCCCCAACGTGCCCCCTTTTTTTTCAGTGCCAGGCATTCGGACCGGAAAGGAGCACTATGCGGTGGATAAATGCTGTGTTGTAAAGAGTAGGCAACCCAAAAGTCATGGCTACTTGAATCAAAGTAAAGATACTGTCTCAAAAAACTAATTTGACAGAAGTAAAACCACGTGACGTTAGCTTTTTACTTCTAGCTATTTTTTTTTCACGCTTTGAAGATGACAAAGGTGGCATCACAAAAAAATGCTTATTACTGTAAAAACGTAGAATATGAACAAAAGAGTCAAAATGAAATAAATGTTCTGAAACTTTTATTGAAGTCAAATGTTTTTCCACTAGGATAAAATCATATTACCATTAAAGTAACAAGGGGGGAGGGGGTTGTCGATAAGCATGCAACTACTAAATGTTCACAAGACTAGCTGTTTGCTCCAGATGTCAGGTGAGAAAGAAGCAGAGAAAATGATCCATCATCATAGCCCTCTGCTGCCTGGAAAACTATTCACTAGCTTTGCCAACAAATAACAGCAGCGGCAAGTGATGAAAATGTCAGGGGTGGTGGTGAACTGAACCACAGCAAGGCTAAATAAATAACAGACAAAAGGTGCTACAGACTCCATCAAGACTGAGCTGGAATAGTCTAGATCTTAATAATCAGGAGGGGAAAAGTAACACAATTCAACAATAAGAGCTATAATAATAAGTGGATTGTCATAATAGCTTTTTTTTTACACTTCATATATCAATCTATAGATAGGATGGTGCTGGATTGATGATAGCATTTTCAAGCAATTTAATTTTCACATGTATCCCTTTTACTAAGACATAAAAAAGGCCAGAGAGGGGGGCTGGTAGCTTCTGTTGCAAGTCAAACATCACATTCATTCATTCAGATTTCAGTCTTTCCCACCTTTCTCCTCTCACACCTCCAGGATGCGCTACAGAAACACAGACGGAAGGGGTTGAACAAAACATTTTCAGTGGCCTTACATATACACAGTAGGTCAGAGAGGGAGAGTGGGAGGGAGGATAAGGGCATAGTGGTGTTCAGAAAGGGGTTAGTGAGGGAAGGTAGGAATGCATATGGTGGTGTGTGTGCATGTGCATGTGTTTTGGCAACAGGGCTGGTGCTTAGGCAGGCATGTAAGGGGGAGGTGGCTCCTTCTCTGGCATCTTCATCGCCATCTCGTAAGTAGGCAGGATGTACTAAAGAAGAGAGGAAAAAAACAAAGTGTCACCGCACTGTAGAAAAACAGACATTTCATTTAAAACTGTGATGTTTCTGAAGCATAAGAGAGAGTGTTGCAACTAACCACTGTTACCGCTGCCAAGGAGGTTTTTGTTTACACCCGTGTCCACTTGTTTATTTTTTAGCAAGATTAAACACAGACTACAGAATGGATTGCCATGAAACTTGGCATGGAGGATATGTCTTGGCCCAGATTAGACCACATTAACTTTTCCGGATAAAGGAACGAATCCAGGTGTATTTTTCTTTACTTTAACATTGTGAGCTGTTTTTCAAAATATTAATTAATTTCACAGGGAATAATGCACGACTCTTGATGAAAAATAAAGGTGAAGGTGAGTGCTCTACTGAGTTTTCAGTCTGTTGGTTTTCCTATCATAATTTCACAGTAAATTTTTGACATTTTGGCTATACGAAAACAATCTGAATGGCTGGTAACTTTAAAACGTGTTGTTAAGACGGGACACTAAATGTTTTCTTGGTCATTCATGTCTGTAAATGGAACATCTTTTAGTTGTGGATGGTTGGGTGGTTGGACAAAAAGTACTCTAAACATGTCAACTTGGTCTTTGGGGAACTCTGTGACTTTTCCACACCACACAAATTATCAATTTACTGACAAAAATTATTTGCAGATGAACGATAAGGGAAATTATGAACAGTTTTATCATGAGAGCACTTGTTTGGTGTAAACACTGGTAAAGCTTGTGCCCTTCATCAGGAAAACAACTTTTCGACGTCTGAGAAACATTGAAACCATTTGAATTTTTTGGTGAAAGTCTGTTAAAGCTGGAGATGATGAGTCTTAACCTGTGTATTCTAACTACCTCCAGATGTAGAGAGAATAAATATTTTCTTCCCTACATGGTAAAATCCCATGAACAGATGCTTTCTCACTTCTTTTTTTTTGACTGTCCTCGTGTGGATGAGATGCCACCTTCTGGTTTAACTTCAGCATTACATATTACTGCCCAGTGTGTTTTTCTGAATGAAAACACAGAGTGTGTCTCAGGCAGCTTGCATACCTGAGGAGGGGTCTCAAAGGCAGGGTAGACGGCGATCTCTGGCATGTTCCTGTTGTTGATGTACTTGTAGCAGTTCCACACACAGTTGATCAAATAGGCCTGGAAAGCAAAGGTAAGATTGTGTTTGGCATGGAGTCACCTCTTTAACTAAATCAACAGACAGAAAACTGATATAAATGTCCCTATCATACCATATTAGATTCATATTTATATTAGTTTTTTTTTTAAAGCAACCAGATTTAACTGTGAATAACCAAATCATTTCACCTTGAGGATGATGAGGAAGGCAAAGAAGACGAGCACAAAGAGCAGCAGGCAGCTGGAGTCCATAGAGAGGAGGTTGTCCTTGTATGGGAAGTCAGGCTGAGGACGTGAAGAGCAGAAAATAAAAATAAAAAACCTTTTTGAAAATGTATTCAACTCATGATACCATCAAAACACATAGTGACCTCCATACGCTGTCATAACACAGAATGTTATAAGTATGAGTCTGTCAGTATTTAACAGTAATCTAAGAATAATTTCATGCAGCTGAATAGATTTTTCCCAGTTTTTCTCTTCAGTTTCTCTGAACGTGGAATCATATTCTAAATGTGTTAATATTTGCAAATATAAGTGTGACTTTAAACTCAGAATAGCTGTGTGTTTTTTTGGTTGTATTTGGTAAAAATGTAATCGGTGAGTGTGTTGTTGTGTCAGGACCCTCTGTCGGTCAGACTGTGGACTACTGGTGGGTCTGTTGGCACTGACCAGCTGGTCCAGGTAGTCCTTGATCCTTGGTAGGTAGGTGAGAGAGCTGATGGCCACCAGGCAGCTCAGAGCAAAGTCAAACAGCTGGTAGCAGAAGAATGGGATGAGCCAGCCGTCACGATGCTGAAGAACACAGGTCAAATCATGTTAGGAACAATCGTTAAGGAGAGATCTTCTATTTGAGACCATGTTGCCTCTTTTCAACCTCTACTCCACACGTTTCTGTTGATCTCTACAAAGTCAACAGATGACGATGCGTTCACAGCCTGAGCAGCAACCAAACAAAACACTGTGTTTTTGTTTAAAATTCTAACCTTGGTTTTCTTGGTTTAAATGTTTAACTAGAACCTACTGGCTTGTTTGTATTTCTTCTTATCAATCACAACCTTAGGTGGTGATAAACCAAGGCGTGGTCTGTGCAAAAGTCATGCGTGTATGTGGGAAGACGATCACTGGCAATAAAATTCTTAAATTCACACAAGATTAAAATCAACAAGCAATTTGATTAGTCTGGAACTGACTGACTGAAAAAGTTAGACGATGTCAGGCTTATACCAGCAGTGAACATCCTTTGAGTCAGACTACCCAGGCTGCAACTGCACCATCAGATGTGGTTTGGGGTAAATGACTCGAGCCCGCCTACAGAGACAGGGAGTGCTGACATTGTAATTGCAAACACAAACATGTCTGACTGCAACAAATACACGGAGAGGGTTGAAAATCAGCAAAATGGTCCTTTGACTGAGTCACTTAACGAGGATCTTTGAAGCACAGTATGCTCTGACCTTCACAATAATATCCACTTCGATCTCTAGTTCTATATTCTGTTGCTAGGTACTACATATCTTTGCTGTATGATGATCTTGGTTCAAACATGTAGGGTAGTCCTCTGGGAAACTACAGCCCTATCTGGGTTGCCACACTGTATTGGACAAAGGGTATCTACTACAGTTTTTTGAGAGTGTGCTTGCACAGCTAAAGCATAACGTTGGTACCAACTGTGTCACACTTTAACTATGCAATCATCTCAACTAGCAGCTCAATGCAGGGCCACGTCAGAGGACTGTCAAACCTGTCAGTCCTGATGCCATCAGGCAGGCCTGTGAGGTAAAAATGACAGGCGGTGAGAACATAGCAGCGAGAGCTACACTCCCACTGCATCAGGATTCTTTTGAACATCCAGCTAAAATGTACTGGGGGGGAAGGAAAAGAGAACAGCAGCAGGCTGCTTTGGCATTTCCTGTAACGCGTTCCTTACCTCTCGACTGTGCAGAAATAACGACACAACTTGAAAGCATTTACAGGATTAGATATTTGCATAAGAAGTCGGCTTAGCGTGTCAAATAAATTGTATGCTTCTTAAAAAAAGAAAAAAAAAAAAAAAA
>CAEMYA010000010.1:2812510-2889454 GCA_903131615.1 Diplodus sargus
AAAAAAAAAAAAAAAAAGGTGACATATCCTTTGAACACTTACAGTAATGGCTCCATACACCATCATGGCACTGATAGTGAGCATCAGCAGAGAGATGGCGAATCCAACACAGGCGTTCTCTGTATTAAGAAAAAGTGAGAACAAATAAAGTAAACAAATGCAGGGAAAGATTTATTAACATTCTAGTCCAGCTTTATCCTGATGTATATATCAGCGAGCGTATATTTGCCTGTTCTCTTTGAAGCAGCAGTGATTTGCATACAGTATAAGTGAACTGTCTCCAGGGCTTCTCTCTTCCCAGCTCACTCCATTTTAAAAGGCCAGCTCTGGGGAGCATTAAGCCTCTCCCTCTCAGCTGAGTGGCATTGGTAACGATATAGTGAAACTCTGGTCTGGGGTAATTAAAAGGCCTGCATTTCATATCCTCTTTTCCCTCCATCACTCAGACTCTCGCTTCCTCAAACTGTCTGGCCTGTTGCACTAGGGAGCAGATGCTTGTGAGAGAGCTACCGCAGCAATGCGGTCCAGAGATGTTTTTCTTTTGTTATTCAGTTGCTCGTGTACATCAGCACAAGTATGAAAAGGGTCCTGTATGTTTGTGTTTTTAATGTGTGTAAAACTTATCCTTATGGATCTTTGTCAGGTCTAAATGGATTACTTTCTTTGTATTTAGGACAGTTTTTTGTTTTACCCATGTTTAATTAAAGGTTTAAGATTGAGCAGGGCCAGATGTGTCAAAGTATTTGCTATTTTATATGACATGTCCAAAATAGGTGAACTTGAAGACAGTGTTCATATGATCTCCTCTGCATTTCTTGGCATTTAATCTCCTAATTATTTTTCTTTATAAGCGATGTTTACTGTACCAAATGCCAGCAAATTGTGCATTTTATTACAATAACAATTTTCTTAAGCCAAATGTGACAATTCAAATTGCAGTTTTGTCCGATGCAACAGTTCAAAACTCAAAGATATTCTCTTGACTATCACGAAAGATAAAGAGCAGAAAATTGGAGATCTGAAGAAGCTGCAACGAGAGAATATTTTGCATTTTGTACTGCACGGAAACATCAAACTTCACTGGAACATGTCACATGTTCTTTTTAATAGTTAAAATAAGTTTCAAACGTGGCCTGAATAAAATGGGTGCAGCCTGATGAGCTGCACTAATATGCCAACATGGCCTCTGCGGGCTGTGGACAACCTCCACTGCCCCTGCTGTGTGCTGGCATGAGCCTGCTGTGGGAAGGTCAACCCACCATGGCTGTTTCCCCTCATCTCCCGCTGAGTCACTGTTTGGGAAAAATGAGGAGGCCTTTACCAAGCCAACCAACAAAACGACCGCCAGCGAGAAATAAAAGGCTCTCTGATGGCCCTGGCAGCCCTGCCCTGGCACACATAGACACAAACAGCCAGGACCAACATGAATCCTTGAGGATAAACAAAGCAACGACACCAGTTACACTACACCAGTGACAACATTTTCTCTCAACACAGCGGTGCTCTGTTGTCCTCGTGAGTTGTTTTGTTTTGAAGTCTGTGGGGAGTTGTGCTCCCTGTGGAAGATGACTCACATGTTCAACTTCAGCAACACATGGGCTCAGGAAAAAGCCGCTTTACACTAAATCCAATGTAGTGAATATTCAGTGATGCTTCACAGGGGATCCAAAAGACCCACCATAACAGAAAGTGCTTGATGTGTAAACGCTTGTTTTCATAATGACTTTGTTAGCCCTTACAGCAGTTCTTATGCAGATTTGACCGCTTACCAGACATCCTGTCTGAGGCAAAGTAATGGTCGATGACCTCATACTGCAAGTCAATAGTGGGGACGTTCTCTGGGTGGGTCACAGCCACAGTCAGCAGGATGCCCATCAACAGGTTGACGACCTGAGGAGAGGCGGGAGATGAAGAAAGAAGGTTTTTTAAAATAGACCCAGCAGTACTTTCTCACGTCTCACCACATTACTTTTGTATCCTTTACATGAGTAACAACATTTTCTGAATGTGTTTGAGATTGAATTCCTCCCTCAAAAGTAGCCTTTGGTTCCAGTTCATGTCAATTTTGTTGGAACAGCTGGTTCATCCACGAGACATGCATGATCACAGTGAACAATTCTTCACCCGCTTCTGTCAAGGTTACTTCATTGTTATGTGGCGATGCTGTCATGAGGAGGACCCTTTCAAGCACTAATAGTTGGCCTCTGAGAGATTACATAGAGATTACATTCAAAAGACAAAGAAGCAATTGTAAAAAATAAATAAAAATAAAAAAGTGAAATGAAACTGATGGTTTTCTGGAAGAGCAGAAAATCTGACTTATTACATGCTATGAAAATGGTTGGAAATGATGGAAAAAGTACAAATTTCAAGCTGATGATGAGTAAGACTACTTTTTCAGCGAGACACTAAAACAAATCGGACCAAAAATGCGCTTACTGTAAGAAAAAGGCGCTGTCAGGTTGGACACAAAGGACAACATCTTATCTAATATTCATCCAACTTACAAGAGCACAAAGTGAAACTACTGCAAAGCACGTCTGTCGATGTAGGACAGGTTTAAGTGCAGGTATGTCTTGTGTTGTGGGCAGCCCACTTGTTTCAAACTATTTATGTGTTCTGACAACTTCGAGGTGGGGGGAGTTGGAAACCCATAAGATAACATGGTCTGGAGAAAATCTGGTGAAAAGAACATAACAATAAAAGTTTATTGGTAGTTAAATAGGTTACAGCACACAGTTTAGACTAGACCTAGGGGGAAGCAGCCTCATCTGCCTGACCATCATGAACCATATTTAAAAGCTGTAAAATAAGCTCTCTAGGTTTCAATTTCAAAAACTTTGTTTAGTCTGCACTCAGCACTGTTTTCTTTGCAGCTGTCTTAACACCAACCCAATAGGTTTAAAAGGGATGCGAGGCGTGATAACCACTGGCTCGATATTGGGAAACGTATATTAACCGCTACAAATCATATCAGTGGGATTAAAGCTGATAAATGGAGGCAATAATATGAAGCCAAATTGCGATCATTGCCTTAACACGTGCAACTTGCAATAAACACTGAGAAGAAGAAGTGCAGCTGTTGTGCGCATGACATCAAGCTGTTACACCTGGGTTGAGCCAGGTGGTTTTTACAGCTGGAGGGGAAGAAAACAAAAATGTAATTAGCAATACATGTTTTGCAAGAGTTCAGAATGGAGGAAAAGAGTCTATTCAAATACAATAAATCTTAATAGAGCCATTGAATTTAAATAATGAATCTGTTCACTAAATCTGAGCCTCACTTACCCCTCAGGTGTGCATTAATTACAGGTTAGGAACAGGTTTTTTAAAATCTGCAATTACTGGTTATCTTGTTATTTATTTCCATCGTTAACATACTAAAATTTTTAAAAAAGAAAGGTCGTTAAAAGTCACTGTAAAGGGGTTAGATGGTCCTATATCGCTGTGAAAACTGTGTCTCTTTACACATGAAAAGGGGAACATGGCTCACGTGTTTGATGTTAAAAATATTACATCCCGTCAGCAAAACTAACATTGTGTAATAAAACCAAAACCGGGAACTGATGCTGACTTCAGCTGTGGGTTACATGGAGGTAGACTAGCTGCCTGAACGAAATGCACAGATGGCAACGATAGCTAACGTTAGCATACAGTTAGCTACCTCATCGTTCCTATGGAAAACTGATATTCTATTTAAACTATAACGACAATCTAGGCGACCGTATACAACAAGAATAAGATTTAGCAAGAAGCACGTTCCCTTTATCAAATGTTAGAACTGTGGATGAAGCTTGTTATAATTTGA
The DNA here is from genome assembly GCA_903131615.1 of Diplodus sargus. Taxonomy (NCBI): domain Eukaryota; kingdom Metazoa; phylum Chordata; class Actinopteri; order Spariformes; family Sparidae; genus Diplodus; species Diplodus sargus. The sequence goes on from CAEMYA010000010.1 coordinate 2,816,319, forward strand.
CAACCGCTACGTCAACATGTCAGAGGAATGTCTCCTAGCTTGCGCTAATGGGCTAACTTTTACCTAACGCCAAGTTAAAATGTCACACATGCTGAAGCTTCGAATGATACACAGGTGCAAGTAGCTCGCAGTTACGTGTTGCCCGTGGTTGTTTTTTTTTGTTGTTGGATTTTTTTAACGTTTATTTAACCGCATTTTCAAGGTTGGGCGACTTGTACCGACCAAAACACTTGGCTGGTAAAACCTGACATGATAGCAGGCTAACGCTAGCGCTCTCGGCATGTAAAGCTAACGGTTATTTTAAAATATCCAAAACACCTAGCTAACACGGGGATAGCTCAAAATAATCAGAATCACTGAATTCACAAGAACTGCTAACAAATGCCTAGTTGACATCCATAATATAACTTTGTACTTAATCGACCTACACACATCAGAAAGCGATGTTAGCTAACACTAGCCTGCTAGCACGAATCAACCATTTTACGTACCATGTACCATGTTCCCAGGATGATGGTCCCCGTCCGGACATGGCAACATCCACAACACCTGGTGGTGTACAGTCTGTCTCGACTGGGTTTAAAATGATGCATGTCCTCTACAAGCGTAGGAAGAAACATCGGGAGAGCTGGTGGTGGAGTAGAAAGGTCTTCTCGGCATCAACAGACAGCGATCGGACACAGAGGAACGCCCACCACTTCCCTGACTACCTGCGTGACACCGCGGATAAAAACAAACGTTCTGACAGGCCGGAACAGGCGGGGTCCGGAGGCTTAACTTTGACTGACAGGGAGTTTAACCAATAACCGTGAAGCAATTATAATTACGACCAATAAGCTTCGGCTCCGGTTTACGCAAGCCAGATGAAAAATCTTCTGTAAATAAATTAGTTTAGCTTTTATCTGCTCCGGGAGCCCAGGTCCCCAGGGGCCTGAGGCCTGTGTTTATACTGGGCAAGTTATCCTGGAGTAATTTCTTAAATGCAATTGTTTTTATCTAATACTGTAAATTTTGAGGTGTCACAAACATTATTAACATCCTTTAGTTCAAAGTCTGAAGCAGTGATGGGATGTAACTAAGTCTATTTACTCAAGTACAATTTTGAAGTATGGACTTTATACAAGTATTTCAATTAACTTCTTACTCTGCTACATTTATTCATGTATAACAGTGGTTAATATTAATAAAATCTTTTTTCAGCAAACAGATTTTAAAAAAAACAACCAAACCCTGATTCTGATAATGACAAAAATGCTGGCCCTCAGATCTGATCAATGGTCGACCTATGGTATACAGTTAATATATACATGTAAACATATGTATAATTTATTTTACTTGTACTTTTTGTACTCAAGTATACTGATGCCATAAAATTACTTTTGGTACTTTTGAACATATTCCTTTACTTTGGAGAAAACATCTTCTCTAATTAAAGAAAACAATTTTTATTTTGGACCAAGTATAACTTATCTATATTTTTCCAACACTGTTCTTAAGGTTTTTATCATCTAACTTTATATGGTGTTAATGGTATATTTTACCAAATAACATTGTATCTAATCACATCAGTAATTACTAATTATTGACTAATAAAATCATACATGCATTAAGACTAACAGAAACAGGTAAGTAGTATATTACACTGTGCAAATAGCATGTACATGATATCCTCAATTAAAATTGTGATAAAGCTCATTTATACACAATTACAAAGTACAAAAATATTTCATGGTACATATCTAGACCTTAAAAAAAAACCCACTGCAACAGCTTATCATCATTACCTCATCTTTTTTATTCCTTTTTTCATTTATCATGGATTAATTAGCCACCTCAAATGTAATAGGGTATAACACTAAGGTTTCCCTACTTAACATAGCAAATCAAAACCACTTGATAAAACCAGGACTATACACAGGATTTTTAAAAAAAAAATGAGGTCATTAGTCATGCATGAGTGTTTGAAAGGCACCTGTGTGGAACAGAAGGGAAAAAGTCAAGAGGTCTTTTCACAGCAGACATTTGGACTAGCCACAGTAGGAAATGCAAAGGTGTTACTAACACCTTAACCTTAATTATCTCTGTTCAAAATCTTCTATTCAAAGCATGCACATTATCAGGGCCCTGAAAACCTGAGGTAGCTAAATGGTATTCAGCCATTATTTATTTATTTATTTATTTATTCATTTGTGTACACCTTCATCAAGTCAAACATGTACACCATTAAAAGGGCTATAAAGCATTTTCTGTATACTCACACTAGCCAGAGAGGAGGTCTAAACAGGCATAAGCCAAACAAAGTAGGCTTTGTAAAAGATAGTCAATGGAATGGTTGTTAAATAAAAACAACTCCCAATTTTTAAAATCATAAATATAAATATGTTATCAATGAAGACCAGCGGAGATGTTTGCATTTAGTACGATGATAACTGTCATTCCCCATGCAGCCCTTCCTACCCCCCCAATAATACACTGACAGTATTTCCCATGGTACAGAAATGAGAAAACATTGATTTTCAAACGAGAAGACCTCTAAACAACAAAAATTTCATCCCTGTTGTGACTGTAATAATCTTCGTCTGAAGCCCTCTGCTGACCCAGCTCGTATCCTTCATCAGCTTTCTTCTGCCATTTGTAGATTAATAATCCTGCCAGTCCAGCTGCAAATATCACTCCTGCGACTCCTCCTGCAATAACACCTGTAAACAATAACACAACTGACAGTTGGAATACAAATTTATAGTAATCACTCTCTTAAATTTAGTGTACCATTATACTCCAAAGCACCTGCAAGGATTTCCTTTCTCTCCAAGAAACTCTTGCTGTTTGCCATGACGACAAATCCGTTGTCTTTTGGTGACCAGCGCGAGTTGTCAAAGTTCATGTCTGAAGAACCCTGAAGACAAAAGAACGAACAGTTCTTGCTCTGCCTGCCACATTATAAGGTGAAGAAATAGTGAGATTGTAAAAAGAAGTCATGTGACGTACAGAATTCTGGGTTCCACCTTCAGCGTTCACTGCAAATATTCTGACATCTTTGATGCTGGAGTCGACCGTGATGTTTATAATTCCACCTAGTGAGATGCAGAAAAGAGGGCATGAAATATATATTCAGAGGTGGGAAGTAACATACAATATACTTCAATATAGTAAAAATACTTCATGACTTTACTTAAGTAGATTTTTTTTTTAGGTATCTGTCCTTTACTATTTTTCTGACAACTTTTCATTTTCACTCACTACATTTTAACACAAATATCTGTACTTTCTGCACCTTACATTTATTTACTGACAGCTGAATACCCCTAACCCTGTGTGGATGTGACATGATCGGAGTATGGCCTGACTCCCTGATTCCACCTTTATTAAAATATGAAACCAGAATGGCTGCGATATCTAGTTAGACAGTCATAACTGATAAAGAAGGCACATCAATAAAGTTGGCTGACATGCTTGATGTTACATACTTCAATGGATACTGTCTAATTGTGCAGTAAAAAAGAACTGTTAAGGTGGCAACAGAAAACTTTTCCCCACTAGCATTTGTAAGTGGTATTATTGTTGCTGCTGCTGTTGCAAGGACAGCTGGATTCTTTCCTTTCCCCTCAGAGTCGCAGACAGCAACAACACAAGACAAAAAACGATCCCTAGTCAACTTTCCTGTTCCCAGGTGACCACGTGCCCAGTGGCAGACCAAACTGTGTTGTGATTGAGTTTCATTTTTCTGTATCCATTTCATTGTGCAATCAATGTTTATTCCATTATCATACGCTGAAGCAGAAACCTGATCTAATGCCAGTTTAAGTTGCAAACAGCTTACACTACAGGACACTACAGGGAAGTAGCAGGTGCTTTGCTTTGGGGTCAAACAATTACATATTGTTGGCTATATCAGAGGAATGTCGGATATTGGTATCAGTGTCTGATCCTAATCACAATTACTTTTTGGTACTCAGCATTACCTTCTTCTGACCCCTCCCCTGAACCAGAACTCTCCAGGTCATATCCTGATCCCTCCAAGTCTTCAGGAAGGCCAGAAAACTGTTATTTTGGAGAAAAGGGAGTAAGGGTGTTTAAAGACGCGGAATAACAACACTGCAATACTGTTTCCTTTCTTATTATCAGGTATATGAAATCAGACAAGAGGTAAATCCAGCCTGTAAAGGTAATCTATTTAAGAGGGCAATAAAGAAATGAGTCATGTCTCAGATACAAAGTCCCACTGAAGAAAGACGCGCACACAATGCGTACTGTAACTGACAAACCCACAATGACGCAGGTGATCACACTGTTATCAACAATAAAGTGTAATGAGTAGAGAATACAGCCTGCATTAAATGGTATTATCACTCCACCCATTTGTAAAGCAGGACAGAAACACAGAGTCTTTTGTTAGACATTTGCATTCGTCATGTTCAGTGAGTGTTTATAGTTTGAGTGTTTGAACAGAACTTTAAAGTTCTCTTCAAGTTAACAATCCATGTTCTACTTTTCAATTTGTATTTGCAGTTTAACACCGTCTTAAACACGAGTCAATCAAATTGAGAACTGGATTTTAATTGCTCAAAGGTGAAAACTACAGATGTTTTACAGCCAGTTTTAAGACTGTGGGGGAATATTTGAAATTATTTGGAGGGCGTGGAGGAATAAAAACATTTGTTTTGTCAGAGAACTGCTGATTACTCAGAAGAAGCAACAATCTGTCATAAACAGTCATACTGTAAAAGTCCCTGCCAGAAGATAAAATGTGCCTGAGGTACTTCCTGAACAAGGTATATTTGTGTTTGTCCTGCCCAGCTGTGCGTGCCGATAACGTTTCCTGCTGGAAACAAGCTATCAGGCAGTACTAATGCAGCAAACGTTGTGTTGACTTGCAATTTAACCTAATTAACTAAACTAAACATTTCCATTAAGTTCTAGACTTTAATGTGAATTCTGGTATTTTTTAACCTGTGCTCTCTGATTGCTTTATTTTGGTGTGTAAATGACAAATCATAACACAACAAGAGTCCTTTTTTTTAATTACCTGGTATCTGGACAACTTTAATATCAACTTTCTAGTATTTTTTCCCCAATTTTTTTAGACTAAACAAACACTGAATAACTATAACAGTTAGTTGCAGTCCTAAGAGGACGGATGTTTTACAGACAAATCCATTCTGCTGTGGTGGGAAAGGAGGATTCAGCAGATCTGCAGCAGACCTGCAGCTGACCACAATACAGTGATGGAAAGTAATCAAGTCCTGCACTTAAATGTAAATCAGAAGTATTTGTACTTTACATTAGTACTGCCATTTCATGTTATGTTATACTTCTACTCCATTGCATTTCAGAGGTAAATCTATTACTTTTCATTTCACTGCATTTATTTGATATTCAGACCTATTTGACGAGTGCAGTTACAAGTTACTTTAATGAATTCACTTTCAGAACACGTTGTAGTTTACCGTTCCAACAATATTAAAAAAGCACATATAGTTCTACCTCAGTCAGCCTAAACGGTCAAATGGTGTTTAGATGCATTAAAATAAAGCATCAGTATGAAACAAAAAATAATATAATAATTGCAATACATAATGATTACTGTGAGTACTTTACATTTTCAAATGACACTTTTTGTTTCTACGTAATATTTTTAAATCAGAACTACTACTTTTAATTTAGTGTTTTAAGCAATTTTATATATACAGTATAAGGGACAAAGGGAGCGGGTTGTTCTTTAATAGGAGTACTTGCAGCCGACTGTTGACATGTCAAGTAAATCCAACTTGTTTATGAATGTTCATCAAAGTAAACCCTGATCGAGTACTTTTACTTGTAATGGAATATATGTTGTATTTAATGTGTCAACAGTACGTCTAATAATGAAATATATTTAATGGTAGAGCTATATCTATTTCTATAAAATAAACACATCGGCTTAAACATGAGTAATTTATAATGGAAATCCAAAAAGCTGCTACTTTTCACCTACTTTACTCTTCCACTCCACTTTGGAGCCAATTAGAGTAGTAAGTAGTAGTAGTCCTTATTTAATTTGATTTATTTTTTATCAGATTTAAATACGAAAAACTTATTCTGATACTCAATACTACAAAATATATTTACAGTATACATTCATGTATAAGTTTACTTCTATTATTTTAAGTACACTGACTGCCATAAAGCTACTTTATATATGTACTGGAAATTTGATACAAGATCTCTATTCTTTTTCTCAAGTAGCACCTTTAGGTATTTTTTCAACATTGTTCATGATATCTACAATTCTTTGGAGTCATATTTTCTCTGAAACTCGAAGTGGGAAAAGCCATTATTGAAAAAAAAAGAAAAAAGACATGAATAAGCAATTGAACATGCACAAATTCGACCTCTGTAAATTAATTAGTGGCAGCTGTAGCTGAAACTAATTCAGGTTTAAATTAATCAACAAAAACACAAAAAACAGCGAAAACTCAGGTCGTAAATAAACACACCTTGACATGTCGTAGGCTAACTTCAGGAAGTGAGGAAGGTGAATGCAGACTGAGTCACGTCCACATTGTTAAAAAGAAAAAAGGTAAAATAATGTACGTAGGACAGACTGGAAATGACTTACCGTCGTGTAAACTGGACGTGTTAGCACAAAGGTAAATAACAAAGAGGTAATTAAAGGTTTCCTCATGTTTCAGTGGGGTTGGTGTCCGGATTAATGCTCTTCCTCTTCGAGGACCTTCGCAGGTGATCTGATTGAACCTCGAGTCTCTGCTGGGCTGCCCCAAACCACGCCCACCAATAAATCAGGCGGATGACGTGTTTACAAAAGACATTGGAGAAAAGTTTTGTTATTATTCATTCGACAAAATTACATCTAACCTTATGTATTTTTTCTATTTAATTTGACTTTTGTGTTGTACAAGTTACGCATCATCTTTGTTTCATGTCCTTTATGTAGCTTTATTTACACTTACATTTGCTTTGTGTGCTGAAAACCTGAAATTCCGGTTCTTTGTGAAAATCACCTCCACCAAGGAGGTTGTTTTCAACGGTGTCTCTTGGTTGGTTGGTTTGTCACCAGGATTACATAAAAACGCCTGGAGGATGGTTCTCAGCCCAGAATAGACCACATTCACTTTTCTTTTAATTGCCAATTTCTCAGGGCTTGTGACGTAAAATCAGTATGCACAACAATACTTAACAGACATTGCATTATGGCAAAACAAAGCATTACGGCCCTCCAGGGAGCAAAACAAATGCGGCCACATCTGATGTAGAGTCACCTTATCCTTACCTTATTTACAGGATTATTAAAATCCTAATGAGGTAATTAGATAAAAGAAGCTTGTTTTTGATCAAAACATGAGAAAAACCACAACAATGCTGGTCAAATGTTAGAAGAACAGTTTAATCATACATAGTCACAATTCTGCTTCCAAAAATGAGTTTTTTTTCTTCATCTAACATCTGGAAATGTACATAAGGCCACCTGAAAATGTACATGACTTTGACAGTGTGACAAAACTCATATGTTCATATTTATATAATTGACAATATTTTACATTGCGTTTGCTTACAAGGTAGTAGCTGTTCCAAAATACAGCACTCTTCTGTACAAAAATAATTCTTGTCATATCCTGTGAAGTTTCCATGGTAGCAGAGAGGACTAAATGCAGCCTCAGTTTTAGTACAGAGTGTTTTTTTTTTTTAATCTATTCTTTTTTTAAACTGTCACACATCAGAAAGACTATCAACAGTGGATGTTACAGCTCTGGTACAAATAGAGGCTGGCCTTTCCCATAGCGGATTAAAAACAAAAATCATGCCGGATTGTGAAGCCATAAAGTTTTTTTTCTTTAAAATAACACTTGATCAAATAAAACTGTATACATTATATTCAAGGGGAAAGGAGTGATGAATATACACACATCAAAATGCACATTTTTGCCTTTTTCTCCCCAAAAAAGTGTAAAAGACATCCCATTTACAGCATAAACGTTTACAAATGTACAACTGTACAGACGAAATAAAAGCATCACTACAAATTTAGAGCAAGGCCTGTCAAACACCACGACTAGACATTTTTTTTTTTTCAATTAAACTAATAATCTTACACTTATTAACTGCACATATACTACATGTATTCTACAATTATTCATATGAAGCAAAGAAGCCATCACTACGAGCATTACAGGTGAATTGTATAGCTTTCAATGGCCCCACCAGCCTCCACCAATGCACTTGCATATCCACCCGAAGGAAAAGAAACTTGGAAAACAAAAACAGAACCATAAAAAAAAGGTTCTTTCAGCATCCCTTTCTTCAACTCATCCAACTAGTTCTAGTTCATTTCACCTCAGATGTACAAAGCTGGATAAGCTCCACTTCACAACATTTTTTTTCTAAATCGACTACTCTGACCTTCAGGCGGTGGGGGTCCCATCAATGCTGCAAAGCCCCCTACCCAAAAGCAACAAGTTACTCATACATAAAGATGCTATACATCGCTAAACTACTTCTACGCAAGAGATGATTATTCAGTACATAAAGATACCGTTTTCTAGGGCAGTGTTCATCTCAAAACTACAAGACAGATAAGATGTTACACAAAACATGATAAAGAAAAAAATTCATTCCAAGGATTAAAACCTGTCACAGCATGCCAACACATAGCCCACTCCCACCCCCACTATCCCCACAAAAAGCCCCCCCGCCCCCACTACGGTCAATTCATGTTAAGATTATACCAGGTTACACGCCCGCTGTACAACCCAAACTCATGCTCTGTCTGCATCTATAAGTTAATGGTAGCTTTTATCTTGCATAAACTCTGAGTGATCACCTGGATGAGGGGACGACAGCTCGAATGGGGCTCAGAGGATGCAGCAGCTCTGGTTGGTCAGTCTGTAGTAATTAGTACCGAAAACATCAGGTAGGCAAGAAAAAGCCACCACTGGGAAACACCACCCTAGACTGAAGCACCGATCCCCGAAAGCAAAGCTCGTAGAAAGCGGTCTCGAAGACCTCTGGGTGACTGTGGCACGTGACACATAGTACTCTCTGTGGACGGAGGGGTTTATATATCCATCCATACTATGTAGTGCTATCTGAAAACTAATCCATCAGCTGCTTTGGCATGGGAAAACACTTTTACTGTGCATGAGATAATATATAAATATAATATTCAATTGCCTAGACTTAATTAGAACAGCTGACATAATAAGTCTGGTTACAAAAACAAATGGAATTGTTTCTTTTGTTTAAAAAGGATCACTCAGTTTAGCCTTATAAAATCACTTGCTGGTGTTAATTGTAGGAATTGTAAATTTCAGCAAATGTGAATAAGTTTTTTTTTCTACAGAGAATTTACAAGGTAAAAAACTAAATGTACAAGATAATATGAAAACCAGTCAAATACATCAATTACATCATTAACAATGGGCTTGTGCTTTACCCAGGAAAAGTCGGCCTGCTGACTGTGCGTCCCCTGGGGTCCACGCTGGGGACCGGCACCAGGGGTGGCAGAGTGGCAGGGCTCAGTTGTCACAGCGTTCTTAGGTGAAGTTGACTTGTCTTTTTTTATTTTATTTTTTTTATTTCATTTTTGGTAATTCCCCCCAAAAAAGGGACGACAGAGGGTGTCAAAGGCTAACCCCTATGGCTAAGGAGCGTCTCTCACAGAACAGGGGGTTTGGGGCTCCAACTCCTCCACTTTTTAGGGGGCTGAGGACGTCGATGTCACTACATGAGGCCGTTCGTGGGGCCACCGATGGGACCCAGTTCGGATCCACTCTTCATGTAGTACTTTTCTAGCTTGGCCAGAATGTGCTTCCCGTAGGTGTACTTGCGTAAAGTGGCAATGTGAGGCCGGATCTGAAAAAGGGAGAGACGGCAAAGGTCAGCAAAGGTCAAGTGATTTTTATTTAATCAATTACTTTATCTACAACAATCTTTGTTTGAACAATTAAAATCATTGTTCAAACAAAGAGCCCAAAGATTAACCAACTTTGTTTCACATTGATTAGAGCGACTGGTGGAAGTTTCATTATGAACTGAAGTTATTTTTTCTGCAGCTGCACATTAATCAAAATATAACTGAAATCACAGTACTTGTAAGTGCAGTATTCGAATCACAAAGGCTTTGTCGCAAAAAAGGCTTTGTTGTATATAATTCAACTTAAGTTTTATGACTGTTTAAGCATTTAAAACGATCATTCACAATTCTGCCCACAGTTTTTCCCCTCCAACAAAAAACTGAATAAAAAAGGAATAAAAAACCTAAGCAACAAGTTTGAATTGCTGCCACACAATTGTAACAATGTAAAAAGTTTCACATTAAAATGTTACATTAAACATGTAACAAGGTTAGAGGCGGACCAACCTTGTGCATGATGATTTTGCGCTGAGCAGGTTCTGCCATGTCAATCATTCTTTGGACAACGTAGTTGGCGTACTGGTCCTTCATCATGGTGTACAGGGCGCTGTGGGGCCCGTCTTTCTGGCAGCACACTTCATCGATCAGCAGAGCTCTTTCTGCACGTGAGGAGTGGATCACACACTTCTCCACGACATTACTGAGGACACAGAGAGAAAAGCTTTTATAAAACACAAATGAATTCATAACTGAGAGATGAAGGAGTTGCAGCACCGGTCATGGTCATGTCCTGGTGGATGCTTTTTATATTCTATTTAGAGAGTTTGAATCAGTTTCCTTTTATGTCCGTGTTCCAATTGTGATACATAATAATGAAAAGGCCTGTTGAATTGCTGTTCACCTAGTTGATTTTAAAAAAATAATAAAATAAACCAGTTGGTGGTGTATTGAAAATGTGTCATTAGAAACATTTCAAGTCTCTCACTGCAATAACTTTCCTGAAATGCTGCTGTGCTTAACACATAGTACATAAGGCTTGTTATCTTTTTATGCAATCTTATGCCCTAAATTACATTTTCTTAACATGACATTTTAGCAGATAATTCAACCTAGTTATCAATGAACTGTGACTTCAGAAAAACAAAAAACCTCAAGAATGGTAAATAAGTTTTTTTTTATCAATGGTGAAAAACTTTTTTCAAATTGATTTGAGATTTAAATCGATTGTTTCAGCAATTTATTGTTGGAAATTAAAGCACGTGGCAACTGTTTTGATCATCAATGGAGTAACTAACAGCAACAAACAAGTCAAAAAACTCAGATTCTCGCTTCTCAAATGCAAATATTTTCTGTATCGTTTCCTCCTCAATGACAGAAACCTGGGGTTGTGTTCTAACCAAGACATTTTAGGACGCCATCTTAGGCTTTGAGAAACACTGATTGACATCACCTTCACTATTTTCTAAAAATGTACAGATCAAACAACCAATCAATTAACTTAGAAACTAATCAACAATGAAAATAAACATTAATTGCAGGCCTAAAACATAGCTTACCTTGCAAATTTGTGTTGGCTAAGGACGAGAACCTTCCCACGAACCTCTGCGACTATCTTGCTCTTATCCTCTGGCCTGCCGTGCTCCAAAACATGCTGAATGACGTAGTTACCGTACTGATCCTGCAGGAGGCAGTGGAGGCGTAAGCTCAAGGTAAACAGCCAGTGCAATAGAAATGAATCACAAAGGACTACGTGCAACACCCTTTATTCATTGATACTCATGCACTACTTTTCACCATTGGTCTTAATTGGTGTGAGATAATCATGCATCTCTACAATGATAGATAGACGAATGAGTGACACCCCCGTCAGTAGTCTAACAAATAACCCTTACGTCATCACTGCGGAAGGTCAGACAAAACAGATGCTGCTGGTTTGGAGTGCTGCTGACCAGACAACACAACCAATAGCATCTTTGCCCCTTCAGAAATGGGTGATAGACAGTTATGGGTGTGGTTTTAGTGTGACAAGATGGAGACAAGAACTCACCTGACCAAGCAACAAATAATACCACACTGACTTGATCTTTTTTGGAAGTAATTTGTTGGGTAGGTAACATAATCTCCACCTTTAATTAATTAATTAGCCTTCAAATCCATTTCCTGTCAATCTGTTTTAACAACAACCTGCATTGTTTAGCTCTTAGACTTCAAAGTATTCAAGGTGAAGCGATTTACAAACACTTTGGTTGCTCAAAGAGTTTAAAAACTCCCGGAAATCTTCTATTAAATAATTACATGGAAATCAAGTAGAAAAAAGAAAAACAGATTGATCAAGAGATGCTGGAGGCAAAAGAGGGATCATCAGACAGCAGGGAAGCATGTGCCTTGTAATTTCCTCTGTGACATAAAGCAAGAGAGGGAAGAAGGTGAGAAAAAGGCGGCTCAGTGGGTTAGGAGAAGGCCTGTAAAAGAAGTTGGGAGTTGGAGAACTATCTAAATGTTAAATTAGATTGTTTATAAGAGAAAAGATTAAAAAAAAAGGGGAAAGAGGAAGGGAGAACGGGGACATCCGCGAGAGAGGCAAATTGCTCTGACCTTGAACAGTGCATCACGGGACACTGTATAATATGTTTTGGGTGTCATCTCCAATGATACGCCTTGATATTTCTAGATGGAATAAGTGAGGGGGCAGGGTGGATGTTTAAATAATCACATATGTCAGATGTAATGACAGCTATCAGCACATTTACATTCATCCTTACACGTTACACTTAGCAAGACCACGAACTACACAAGAACAATGACAGGCTGAAAATATGAAATGCTGAAAACATGAAGGACACATGCAAATACACATTTCTCAACAACCATCAGTCACATCTAGCAAACGTAAAAAAACAACAACGTGGGCTTAGAAAGGAGACAAGACTGGAGACAGATGTGCTCACCTGGCCCAGCTGTTCAGAGTGCTGATGCAGCTCTTCCAGGATGGGCAGAGTCTGCTCCTGGGTGCAGTGCTCCAAAATCCTTTGGATGACTCTGCAGCCATAAGGGTGTGTGGAGAGCACAAACACCTGCAAAAGAAGAATTGATTAATATAAATTAGGTGGATACACTGGATTAAATAGGTAACATGACACTGATTGTTCCAAAAACTTTTCAACTCATTCTAATAACTCCTGGTCTTCAAGATTACATTGCATTCAATAATTTGACACTGTTTAATGTTCATGGTATGGATCCATACGTTTTTTTCCTTTGGTTTGGTTTCAGTCAGAGGAAATAAACATTTGGATTCATGAGCAGGTCTTTTAAAAACAAGTTATTTTAAATTGGTGGGGATAGAAATATTAAGATTATTAAGGGAATGTCTAGCAGCTGAGTTACTGCTTATAATAATAAACCAACCTGTCCCTGGAAGGCATCAATAATGAACTGCAGGGCCTGCGGCTGGACACACTCAATACACTTTTGCACCACGTGGTTGCCATTCTGGTCCTTGACACACTTCAAGACGTGGCCATCAAGCTCTCGGACGATGTCGCTCTGAAGTGAAGTAAATAGGGGCCATTACTACAGATGTCAGTGTTTAAATTGAAAATAAAAAGGGAAAAAGACTTTAAGAAGATCTCAATACAACATTGTTAGCAGAAACTTTGTGAAAAATAAGTGAAATCTCACTTACAATTACCTGCTGGTCTGAGGAAATCGACTCCAGGGCTTTCTGAATGACCCTGCAACCATACATCTGCAAAGCCAGGGGCAGGACGTGTCCACGGATACGTGTTGCCAAAGCCAGCTTTTGGTCTGCACTTCCAAACTAACCGACACAAAACAAACTCCATGTTCCACAGATGCCACAGAACAAAAGAGTCTCTGTTCTAACAAAACAGAAATGACACCAAGGCTAACTTTAAACTGTCCCAACCTCAAAGAACTTTTGGATGACGTAATTCCCAAACACATCAGTCATCAGTTGGTACGCTGCTTGCAGAATCTCTCCGAACACCATCTGCCTCTCAGCAGGAGTGGCTCTTTCAAGCTTCTGCTGGATAAATCTAGACAGACAAGATTGGAGAAAGAGTGGAGACAGAAAATTAAAATACCAATGCAGTGCACTCCTAGTTTTTAGGTTTACAGTTAAAATAGCCAAATCAAGTAGCATTTTTATGCCAAAAAACACATCTGAGCCACCTGGATCCATGCTGGTCTTGAGAGAACTCCACCATGTGTCCAGGCAGATCACGGAGCTGGAGGTTTGGAAAGCGATTGTTCCTGAAGTCCTCCAATAGGCGGCTACGTCCGGACGGCATGACATCGGAGCGACTGTAGCGGGGTCTAGAGGGAGGGAACAGCTGGCTGCTGGAATTGAAGAGACTGGACGTCCCTCCGGCGCTCCGATACTTTGCCTCAGCTCCAGGCGCTGCTGAAATGTAACGCCCGCTGCCATTGGTCAGGCCACCTAGGATGACAAGGCAGTTGACCATGATCATTGTAGCTGCTGTGTATAGTGACAGACCTTAAAATGAGTTCACCATTTACATGAATATTAAGCTTACCTAGGTGAAGGCTAGAGGAAGATCCATGAGAGGAGGGCAGAGAGGGGGGAGGAGTGAGTGGGGAGTGACCTGGTGTGAGGCCAATAGGACTGGGTGAAGACGAGTATCCCAGGCTGTTGTAAAAGGGCTGGCCGATGGGGGTTAAACTGCTGCCGCCGCGTTTGTACAGGTCTGAACTTGCCAACAGGGAGTCCCTGCGAGATACACTGCTACTGGTAGAGCTCGATACTGCAGGAAAAAGAAAAGAAATAAAGACCAGTGTAAGTAAACAGATACTTTACGATAAACACGTTCTTTAATGGTCATGTAGCTAGTGGCTGAGTCACTGACCAGAGGAGCCAAAGCCTCCGAGAGCAGAGCCCAGGCCAACGCCAAGAGAGCCACCGGTACTGCTGAAGCCCAGGGAGGAGCTTGGTGGTGCAGCAGAGGTGTGTGAGAAAAGGGAACTACTCTGAGACGTGTTGGGGACTGATCCAGAGCCATAGAAAGAGCTGGAGGGCAGGCCACTGCTGGGTGGGGGAGCCTGCTGCTGCTGCGGCTGGGGCTGAGGTTGAGGCATTGAGCGGTACAGTCCGTTGGCTGGAGGACCAGACATGTTGTTACCAGAGCCAGATGCTGACACCGCAGCTGCTGGTTGAGGCAGAGAGGAAGAGTATGAAGGATAAAAAGATGGTCAGAATGGCTGCCAGTGGTACTAATTAAATAAGTTCAGAGAGGAGTGGATCCACACATTGAAAAGTATACTGACAGGTAAACTAGTAATTACCAGCTTGTGCTGCTGCAGGGTTTATGAGGAGAGGGGTCTGGACCAGACGGACTGGCCCACCTAGACTAGTTCGGGCACCAGGTCCCATTACCAGGGCCCCAGTCTGATCATAATAGGCTGCAGGGGCCAGCACCTGATAACCTGAAAAGATAAGGAGCAGAAAAATGATTAAGCAATTATAGATAACATATACAGCAATTCAGAAAGGCCACTTAATAACAAAAAGTCTTGAACATTACTATAAAACATACTTAAAGAGCTCTTCAAATGACATCAAGCAGTGAAGACTACTGGGTTTGGTGGTTTGTTTGTTAGGTGGTCTACCTACCAGGCATTCCTGCATAGGCCAGTGCAGGGTTTGCAGCAGCTGCTGCAGCTAGAGATTCTTGCTGGCTCTGCTGGCCTTGACCTGGTGTAAGAGGTCGCTGGTTGTTTCCTGTACGCATCACCTGGAGGAAAAGGTAAGGATACAGTCACACCCACAAGCTCCCAAAGAGCTGCAAAAACTCCTGAGAACGTGCATTCATATATTAGGTATTTCTATGTTACAGTAAAAAAATAAACTAGTCAAAGATAAGTTAATATGCCTAATCTGGACTGAGTGGGTTCAGCTTGATCAGATTTTATTGAGAGTTGCCTAGCAACATAAACATCACCACCATTGAATATTGATTAAAATGTTGATAAACTCAAGTATGTGATATCACCCAAGGACAGGATAAATACAGAAGTCCATAATTTGAAAAAACACACAAAAAGTAACTTTCTATTAAATTTAGAACCGGTTTATTTCGTCTTGTTTGTTTAACTGTGTGTGTGCCCATAGAATAAGATGATTGAATGTGAAGAGCAGGTTCTTGCTTTCAAGTTTCATTGTTTATCAGAAATGCATCCTGAAGCCCAGTTCTCTTCTATAATAAAGATATTGCAAATAATCCGGACATGTAAAATTCACAAAATCTGTGAAGAACACCCGCACCTAAAATTCAGAAAGAAGAGGGTACCTTATTTGAATCAGGCTCATCTATATAACATTTCCTTAAACAGGTTTAAATAAGTTATCATGTCAATTTATCCCTCCTGGTGAGTTTGATCAGGTTACATTAGCGTCACCTCATGTTTAACCAGTGTAAGTTTTCTCCCTTGTTCCTCTTTGCTGCTCCACTGTGAACTCCAATCAACTTAAATTAAACCACATATTGGCACAGACTGCTATTAAAGTCATATCCTTTTCCAGCTTGTGCACAACATTCAGGTCAATAGGTTAGCTCTGCTGCCGTGAACATCGTAATGTTGTATGTACAAAAGCAATAACCCTTTTCTTTACAATGAAATAATGTACTCATCTGGCCACATTAGCTCAGCTTTGTTTTTATGAAATGGTGTAATCCAGTTTAATTGTTAGGCTTGTTCGTAATGAGCCCTGCTTTTTATAAAAACACCTTTCAGATCATAAATAGCCCATCCTACCTGAGGTTGGCCAGGCCCTGGTCCCTGATTGGATGCTTGCTGATTAGCTGAGTGATTGGCAGTTGATGCAGCCTGTTGCTGGAAAAGATTGGCCGGGTACACACCCCAAGGAACACCATAGTACTGTGGTGGAACCACTGTGGGACCTGAGGAAGGTTTGAATGTTACACATACACACATCAAATACATCTGATCATGAAAACGAATATCCATCTGAAAATGTGCTCTATGCTCACCTGCAAGTGTGGCTGCTGCTGCCAGCCCAGCAGCAGTGTAGGGATCAGTTCCAGGGGGGCCAGCATTGATGATGTAAGGGTTTGGCACAAATGCAGGAGCAAGGCCAGCTGGATAATAACAGTAATGTAATTCATTATTTCCAAATGAAATCTCATTCAAATGAGTATGCAATAGATCACTCGACAATTTGAAACAAACTGTACTACAGGACACATGAGACAAAAAGCTGACTTACCAAGATGCTGCTGCTGGGCTGCAGCAAGGGCGTACTGTTGTTGCTGAGCTGCAGTGAGCTGTTGAACGGTCAGGGGATTAGATCTCTGGAACAACTGGAAAAAAATAATTAAAAAAAATAATTACAAACTGTTGAGCAAACTTGTTGTTAGAGCTCTTGATAGGTATGTTTGCTTCTTAAACAAACCTGCTGCTGGGAGCTATAATCAAACAATCCGACCGGAGTCCCCGATGAGTCCACCTGAATCTGATTTCCCGCATAGTCGAACTGGAGGGACTCCACACCAGCTTGCTGCTCCATTCCTCCCATGTTCTGTGCCTCCTGGTTTTGGAAGTCCTCAGCTGGGGCCTTGTTTTGAGCAGGGTTGTGCTGTTGGAGGTGTGGGTGGTGCTGTCCCATCATCTCCAAACCTGTCTGACTGGGACCCATCCGCTCCACGGCCTCAGTGGGGGAGGCTTGACGGCTTCCAGGGGTTGGACTAAGAGGGAAAAGATGTTAATGATCAGCACACAAGCCCAGTACAAAAATGTGCGTCATACAAGAAGCCTAGCAAGCCACTAGTTTCATCTTCACTCATGCATTTGGACATTTTGATCATGTTTGGGATTCTGTGCTTTGAAATGCAAACATTAGAACAACTTCAACGAGACCTGTTAAAATAGCTTTAGGAGTTCTGAAATAGGATTATTTAAAAATAAGTGATCGTTAAAAAAGGCATCACAAAATGGGTAACTGTTTACTTTGTTACTGTAAAAAAGGAAAAACCTACTTAAAATCTTTGCAATCTCTGTCCATGCCATTTAGTAGGCCTCTTCCGTTGGCTTTAGTGGGATCACTCTCCTCTCCCACCTTCATCTCTGGGCTCTTGTCCTCTTCAAAGGGGGACACTTTCTCTTGGGCATCGCTCTTCTCTCTCCCATCTTGGTCAACATCTCCTCCACCCTGTATTCATACAAAGATTAGATATGAATATGTGCCACCATTTGTTGTATGAAGCCCTTCTTTTTGAGCAAGAAGTGATAATGAAGTTGGACTTACATATCCACCATTCCTGTAGCGACCATCCATTTTGTCACCAGGGGAGGAGCTCAGGACGTACTCCACCATGCTCACCCCAAGGCCTCCACCTTCTGAGCGAGGTGAAAGCACAGAATTGGCATCACCATTCCCATGGAAACTCTGGCCTGGTCGCCGCTGCACCATGATTGGCTGAGACACTGAATGATCTGAATGAAAAGCTGTGATCAAATATCTAAACAGTTGTGTGTATATAAACTATAGCTGGGTAAAAGCCCTATGTGGAAGAAAGAAAGACTGCATAAAAATAGGAGACAAAGACAACAAAGGAGCCACTCACGAGATGATCCCCATGCATTGTCCCTCCACTCCTCGCCAAGAAGCATCCCTTTCCTTCCATCCTTGGCCAACTCATCAGAATCCCACAGCTTTTTTGCTGGCAGAAGCTACAAAGAAATTTCACATATTTTCTAAGCATCTGCAAGATCACCACATGTCTACACGCGATGTAATAATTGAAATACGCCACTATCAACAACAGCATCTCATTCAAAATCAGATGTCTGGTGGTTAGTTTAAGTTTAAACATTCAATCTTATTATAGTAGACAGCTCAGAATTTTCTCACTTCAACAAAAATCTACATATGTCACATATTTCTGAGGACTTAAAGGGGGCTGTTGAGAATATAGTGTGCTCCTTCGTGGAGAGAACTTGAGAAAACCAAATGGGGGTGTAATTAACGATGGTTATTGAGGCTCATTATTAAATGGGCGTCAGGGGACAATGATCAAATACTGTAGTATTAATAAACTGTGATTGTTTTCTTTTATGGCCAAAAGCAGAGATGAAGAATGGTAACTTCTTCTGTAACTGGGCAATCTGGTAAAATGGGCATGATATTGATATTGTCTCACATAGTCACAGGCACCTCAAAAGCCTAACCTGGCAGACTTTGAAATATCAAATATATTATTGTCTATATAACCGATATAATATTGTGTATCTTGATTAAGCTAGTGATTTACACCCCTCAAACACAACCCTGGTAAGCTTGCAAGCATGAGGGAATTGGTTTGTGTCTGTCTCCTGCTGTGTCATTGGTCACAACTGCCCTCACCTCGCTTAATCTGATGTACATAAAAATGAGCAAAGATGTCTGAAGGCACCTTTCAAACCTAGACACGCTAGTGTTTCATACACATTTTCTTCTAAATTCATTACTGTAGAGAATGAAGAAAAGGACTCAATGTTAGGACCAAAAACTACTTACTTCTCCCATTCCCCTTGACTCCAAAGCAAGAGCTTGGAAGTCATAGTTCATTTCATCCACAGCACGGACCTGAGACAAATGGAGGAAATACTTGATTGTAAATAGACAAAATATTTTCCTCATTTTTGTGGCCTTCCATTTAGTATTTATCAGATATCACATTCTGCTTTGAAATAAACAACTTCTTGTTTTTAATTAGCTATCCAATATTTAATTACCAAGAAGTACAACATTGTTGAAAATGACATTCATGTAACAGATGTTCAAAGGTCACCAACACACGACAGATTAAAATCATCTAGCAGATCAAGCACTATGACATTACATGAAGTGAAAAACATGGAAGTGCCACGACCACTTTCACAAAAAGTGAACAAGTATTGATGCCTTACTACAAAAAACAAAAACTTCTCTGGCCTGATCATTAAGCCTTTGTCCCCTCAAATGGAGATCCTTAGCACACAGCAATACATGTCAGACCGTATAAATATTTAAGGGGGAAAAAGAAAACAAGCAAAGTGCAGCAGTGCAACATGAACCTAGATTGTATCCCTGGTAAAGAAAAGAGAAGGCCAAAAGATAGCATCTCTCTTTTCATCAGGCTGAGTGATAACACCATTCTGACTCCACTGTATGTAAACACAGGGGTTGTTGAACAAAAGGTTTCAGGCATGATGGAAAAAGGGGACTCCAACTGAAGAGGGACTTTTGTGCAATTATTGGATTGAGACAGATTAAGAGACCACGTGACTCCCCAATTCAAAAAGTAGAAGGCTGGCCCAAACAAGGAAATTACAAATGTACAATTTTCACAAATCCAACTGACGATTGGTAAAGAGAGGGGGGAAGAACATAAAAGCTACATTAACCAGAGTTTATTTGTTGAGGGGCCCCATATATCAGTAACCAAACAGGTCTGGTGTAAGCTCAATAAAACTACATAGAAAACAAAGAATATCTATAACTTTATTTCCTTCTTTAGCTTTTCCAATATTTTTACAGAACAAAGTCTGTTTGTCCAGCCTTTATAGCTTTCCCCGAATTTATAAGTATTCTATTTAATCAAGCTGTATTATGTTCCATCAAGTACTTTCTATCTGTCCCCCAGTAAGGTGAAGTTCCAGTAAGGTAGAGCTCCAGTTTCTACTAGTAAGACTCTTTGCCTGAAGTCCAATTTGAGTCACAAATCCATGACTTTGAAGTTTGACAAAATACTGTATGGCCGTAAAATACTGTAGGACGGGATATTAAAAGTCTGGCCAATTGTCACGGCATAAGTCACACCCCTGCTGTGCTAATGCAGTTGCCAAAGGCCTGGTCTTACATTTTATTTTCTGCAAAGGAGACTAACAAGAAACTAATAAATGGGACATGGAGATGTGACATTAGTGCACTGAGCACTAGGCCTGGGACGATACCAAAATATGTATGTATGCATTTTGATACATACATGCAAATATATATACACACATACATGTATAAATACACATACATATATAATACAGCTTTGACTAAATACAATACTTGATCTATATCTTTAAATATGTTTATATTAATATTTGATGTTGATTTGTAGAATGAACAGTATGAATAAATGAAGGACTAAGAGGTTGATTTGCTGCTCACTTCTCAACTTCTCCTTTTGCAGCAACAAAATAACATTGAAACTATTACAGATCTAAAGCAAAGTATGAATCACAAATATAGCACAATAACCTAAAATAGGTGCAGCTGGTCTGTCATTGATTCCTGCTTGACAAATAAATTACGTAAAAATTAAAACAGAATACATATGTGTTGTCAAAAATATCCACTTATATTGATATTGAACAGCCTCAATATTCATTTTCTGCAGTATCAATACACCCGTACCAGCTACACACAATGTCTACTAGTCTGTTCTACGCTACCAGCCAAGGGAAAGGTTATCTGGTCATGTTATAGACATGTTTTTATTTATCATTTCATAACATTCTTAACATTTATACCCTCACTGTTATTTTCAATTTTTCCCTTCGTATTGAACATGAGTTAATATTTTTAGGCATCGTTAGAAAGTCCAGCATCATGACACCTGGCATTTCTTTTTCCCACCCCCAAAATGTAATATCACTCGGGCTCTAATGGGTGGCAGTTTGTTCTCGGACTCACCTTTGACTTATCATATAAATTAATCTAGATGGGGTAAATTATAGACTTTAATAATTATAGCATTTCGTTTAGGTCTTTTCTCTGCTGTGTTCTCAGCAACGAACATCACCGCCGCTTCTCTTCTGTCACAATGAACAACCACTGGACATTAGGGAGCCAAAAATATACTTAACAACACAATTAGATTTGGTTGCTTCAATGGTGTCACTAAATTATTTGTACACTTTGTAGAGGAAACCTAACACACTCCCATTTTTCTATTAGACATTCATTTGTGATTGTATTCATTGTAAAGACAAGTCCTTGTATTGCAGCACCCCACGGCAGCTCTATTCATTTGCTCCAACTGCAATAAACATTGCAGATGGTAATTGATGAATGGCTGGCACCTGATGGAAATCATCACAGCTTAACTGAACATGTGACACAGACATTGTCAGTGGTAACCAACGGGTCCTACCGTTTGGGATGTACATCACATTATGTGTTCAAAAGCCAACTCTGAGGCAGAAAAACACTACAGAGCAGCTATAAACTGACTGATAAATGATCATGCGGAGTCCCTTGAAATCATATTAATTTTGTTGCTTTCTAGGGTTAGCATGAGTGAACCACATGTCTGATGGGCAATTGCTATGAATGGTGAAAGAAGGGAATGTGCTCTAGTAACATTACAATCACTAGACACTTTACCTGATCAACATGATTGGCATCTCCAGTCGGCCAACGGTGCTTGCTGGGCGTGCAACCTCCGAGTTGCTCTCCAGGCTGCCTCTGGAAGAAGTATCCAACTGTGGCATCATCCTGAGATCGTCCACTCAGTGGAGGCTGCGGGGTACCTGGGGTAGGGTTGACAACCCTGTCCATGCCCTGTAAATGTGGAACTCCAGGAGCCTGTCCAGCTCCTCCAACTGTGGCTAAGGGCCCCCCACCATGAACTCTGACACCTCCGGTCTCAGGAGCACCATTTGCATGCAGCATCCCACCTCTTGTCTCCTGCCAGGCCACGTCATTCATACCTAGGATGCTGCATGGAACGCTCATTCCACGGGAAAGCCTAAAGAAGACAGGACATAATGATTTTGTCAATAAATGATAGTCATCATTCAAGTTGATCCAAATCAAGTTAAGAGATACATGAGTATTTTTGTTAACGTGAAAATTAGTACAGGCCCTCTCTTGCTATTCTGCATATCATACTTAACTTAGTAGTTAACACAGTGGCTGCATGGAACAAACAACTCATGAGGTTTAAGATACTTTGATATCCAAGCCAATGAAGCACCCATTATGACATGACAGGCTTCTGTATTCTGCTTTTACGTAATGAAGGCTGCAAATTACTGTGTGTCATGTTTTATTCTTGAGTGAGCCTTGCGACAAACCAACATTTTAGGTAGAAGCCAAGATCATTTTTGCACCGAAAAAATACGAGCTACATGGGTGAGTGTCAGAACTTCATTTTCCACGCAGGGACATGACTATTTCCTGAGTAGCTAATTTCATGCCATGGCTGTTCTACTGTTGAAGATTGAACCGTTGATTAATGTTGCCCTGAATGTCCAAATTTACTCACCTGGCCCGTATTAACATCTGCCTACTTTACTGGTTTTCTAATTTACAAATGATAAAAGGTGACGGACAAAATCGTTGATGGCTTGCAATACCAAGAATGCTAGCTAACGTTGGTAACCGAGTCTAAGCTAAAGTTAGCTGTTGATAATAGCTAACCTATAATGTAACGATTAAAAAGAGACTCGAAGCCGTTAAATGCCGTTACCCAAATTTTAGCCACGACTAAAGGTGTCGCTGGCGTTATTAATTATGCAACTAGCTACAACGAGAGGTCCAATATTGTAGATAATAGTGGCAAACCGACGTGCAAACCCTACAGCAAACTGCCTAGCTAAGCTAGCCAGCGAGTCCGCTGCTAACAAGGAAGCTAACTCAGCGGCTTTCAGGAGTCATTTATGTAAATTGTGATTTTAATGGATCGGAGCTAGCAGTTCGTATCCAGCACGGCTGTCGTTATACTATAAGTCAAATCATTTAGTGGCACTAGCGTAAATTGACCATGTTGCTCTGTAGCTAGTTAGCTAATATTACAAGATCGGGGGTTGAGCATTAGCAACATCCTTAGCTAACGAGCTAATGCTAACCGCTGCGGGCCTGCTCTGTTTATTATTGGGTTGGCGACGCTAGACATCAAAGTTTAAGTCGTGAATTTACCATTGTTTTAACAGAGCGCTAGTGGGGGCCCATGTCGTGCCTAAAACAACACGTTTTGTCGCCGCGAAATGCCTCACTGGCTGTGCGCTACGAGCCGAATGCACCACAAATAGCTAGCGTGGGAGCTAGCGGACGCTAATTGCCAAGTTGGTGTTGTACAAGCTAAAACATCAACCAAAAAACCACCCAGCGGCTAAACAACATGGCCCCCCTTCAAGTTCCAAACAGAGGGGCCTTAACCGCTAAACAAAAGGGGAAATACTCGCACCACGGCAGCCGCGTTCAGATCATACGTGGTGCGGGTATTTTGCTGCCGATGTGAACGAATAAAGAGGAGATACTCACGCGTTGTCGTGTCGAGAGAGGGTCTATGCTTGTTGCACGCCGTCAAGCCAATTTCTATATTGTTTTGTTTCCTTGGAGAGAGCGGTGATTTAGCAAGGCTTGATAGTCAGAGCTAGGAGTTTGCCTACGCTAGTGCCCCCTCCCTGTAAATAGCGTGAACTACGTAGACATGCGTATAACAATGTCAATGAGCGTTTCTCCCATTTACCTTTTGTACACAATGTGAAGGTAACATACTGATCTTTTAACGTGTATTTTGTATCTGCTTTGACATCTTTATTGTTCCAAATTATCACCGTCTCCTCGTGTTTTTTGCTGCTGGATCAACATATGAAATACATTTTTGAATGAATGCTTATTTCACATCTAGCTAATTCAATTTTATTGGAAAAGGGGCCTGATCGGGAACAAAGAGAAAAGGGGAAAAAAAACACAGATTTAAAACATTGTTTCTGGTGCTGGGTTGTGTTTTTTTTATTTATTTTTTAAATGACAATAAGTAAAACAACAGGAGTCCATTAGAATGAGCGTTACAGAAAACAAATGCATCATCATGGAGTTAGATTTGGTTAATTTCGGCTGATCCTGGGTCGGGTGGGTCCTCGTGGTCAATGACCCTCCTCAACATAAGCAAACCCGATGAGATCCAATCACCTCTTCCTTTACACACTGTGATCTCACCTCCCTATTTCCGATTGGATTGCTATATTTAGGAAACCACCCTGCGCTTTATAAAGAGATCGCACTGGTTACTGGTAAAAAATTCACTGGAGTTGGGAAACGGGAGCGGCACACGGAAGACGTCAAGTGTATATCAAGTATAAAAAAGCCGTGGGGGCGAGTTTATCGGGGACATCTGTGCTGTGGATGCGAAGCGAAGAGCTCGAGGCAAAGAGGCAGGAATGGCAGACAATCGCAAGAAACTTGTCGTGGTGGGGGACGGCGCATGTGGGAAGACATGTCTGCTGATCCTGTTCAGCAAAGACGAGTTCCCCGAGGTGTACGTCCCCACCGTGTTTGAGACATATGTGGCGGACATAGAGGTAGAAAACAAGCAGGTCCAGCTCGCCCTGTGGGACACGGCCGGACAGGAGGACTACGACCGGCTGCGCCCGCTCTCCTATCCGGACACCGATGTCATTCTGATGTGCTTCTCCGTGGACAGCCCGGACTCGTTGGAAAACATCCCCGAAAAGTGGGTCCCCGAGGTGAAGCACTTTTGTCCCAACGTGCCCATCATACTGGTGGCCAACAAGAAGGATCTGCGCAACGACGAGAACGTAAAGAACGAGCTGTCCCGGCTGAAGCTGGAGCCCGTGAAGACGGAGGACGGCCGGGCCATGGCCATGCGCATTGGCGCATATGACTATTTGGAGTGCTCTGCCAAAACCAAGGAGGGGATCTGGGAGGTATTCGAAACCGCAACACGGGCAGCCTTACAGAAACGGAAAACGCCATCAGGAAGCTGTCTCAAATGCTGTGTTTTGATGTG
The DNA here is from genome assembly GCA_903131615.1 of Diplodus sargus. NCBI lineage: Eukaryota > Metazoa > Chordata > Actinopteri > Spariformes > Sparidae > Diplodus > Diplodus sargus. The sequence continues at coordinate 2,841,942 of CAEMYA010000010.1, forward strand.
AATTGACGCTTTTTCTGGAGAGCAGTGACGCGCAGACGAGACGGGACGAGACGTTCGGGATCCATGTCTGAACAAGTCCGGGCAGTGACCACGGTTTGGGATACTCCCTTGTAAAAAGAGAAAAAAAATCACACGACCTTGCTTGAACCATGACTGCAAACAAGTTGTTTTAAAACACACTAGCAACCATCTAATATCGATGTGTGTGTTTTTGTGTGGTTACAGCATGTTGTCTGTGGGTCACACCACATGATCCCAGTCTCACAGGTGGAGGGGTAAAAAAACCAAAAGGACAATAGCCCCTTCTGACGTGGACATGACTTTATCCAAAGGTCTGCTTTCGAGCCAAGATTTAAATTGCTCACTTTTTTTGTGTTTCAAAGTGTTTGCATAGGCCACTGCCTCACTGCCAAGTTTAAGCAAAGCAGTAAAAAACAAAAGAATAATTGCACTGGTTATTTAAGTCCACTTTGTATTGTAAGATGACTGTATTTAATTTGGCAAATTGCACAGCACCTGAACACTACAGCAATTCACAGGCAGTTTTTTTTAATAGAAATTACAAGTTAGTGCAAGGACGCACCTGGTGTTCACTGTACAGTTGAGTTTGTTCTGATGTTTTGCGCCATTTTGAATAAAGACACAGCTTAAGTTTACAGTTGAGGACATCAGTTGTCTCAGGTTTGTTAGTCGGTACCATATCCAGAAGAGTTTGACTCCCGCGTTATTGAATAGTATTTGTGCAGCAGGACAGATACCATTTAAAGGTCTGAGGGGCTACATGTTGGCCAGTCTTGAAAAGGGCTAACCACAAGTTGTTACTTTTTGCACGTTTACAAATGGATGTTCTTTTACAGATGAGTGTACAAACAGTTACCGGAAAGTATCCTTTTAAAGGTGCAATATGTAAGAATCGGCCACCTCTGGAATTAATACTCCAAACAAATGGGAACAGCGTGTCCTCTAACTGTAGCTGACGTTAGCTCAGTTAGCTGTGCAGCTAGTGGTCCAGACTGGGGTTGGTGTTGCGAGAAAGGGAGAGGCTGTGGCTAGTTGGTTAGCATGCTAACTGCAATGGACACATACAGTTGACTTTTTTTTTTGTCGTTGAGTGTTTTAAACTAAAGTTCTTACATACGGCACCTTTAAATTTTGCTAAGCATGCTTCTACCCCAAATGTTATGCTTGCTAATGGCTACAGTGGCACATATACTGGGAGGACGTTCATGAGAAAGGAGTATTTCGAACATGAATTTTTTTTAATAAAATAATGAAGGAAGTTACAGAGAGTCAGCCTGCAGCTTGTAAATATTACAACCAGCAGAGGAGGGGAAATGTTTTTACCTTACAGATCGCCTTTAATCTAATCATTTGAAGCACACAACAGCATCTCACCATGTTTTTTCTAAACTCTGACAACCACATCTAGTTTTCTCTGAGGCAAAGACTTAGAAGACGTGCTTGGCATTCTCTGTTTAGCTGCTGCTTCATTTCCCGTTACGTGGTCGATATTTCAACAAGAGGACTGTTTTCTTACAAAGCGTCACATAAAGAAGAGTGGGCTAGCACACTCTCGGTTTGGGATTAAGCCATTTGATGGCAATTGAACACTTCAACTGTATTAAATGTTTTGTTTTTAAAACCACAATCTTAAACAGCAGTAGGGTATTTGTTTGACTAAAATACTTGACGAAAAGTAAATGTCTAACGTGTAAAAAGGTTTTTTCACAGCAGTAAAACTCAATTGTGCTTGATTGAGAGATGAAAAATACACTCAATGTCTTCCATTTTGACTGTGAATGTACTTCTATTTGGTCAAAAAACATTGTCAGAGCTTTGAAGTTTGCAACAGAAAGCAATGTATTGAAGTTTGATTTTTTCTCAGCTCATGTCTGATCAGTGTCTCCACAGAAGTGTTGTGTTACTGCTCTCTCACACAATGGTGGGAGAGCTTGTTCAAATGACAGCTATGAACATTGATTACAGAGACTGTTGCTACACTGGGATTCCAGGGGAAAACCCGTCTTTGGATTCACTTTGCTAGTTGTTCTTTTTGAAGAAAAAGCTACATTTCGCTTAAAATGTCTCTCTGGTTCAGCAAGTAACCATATAGTGGAGATAAGTCAGAGTTTAAAAGAGTATCTTTTTTAAAATCCAACCAGAGTTAGAGTGGCGTAAAAGTCACATTCCTCCATGCCTTCTGTTGCTGGGCTTTTTGCTGACTTACAGGACAGGAATGCATTGTGCTGGACTGGTTAATTTTCCCACACTGGCCCCCCTCATGTGCCTCTGATTTCCAGTGTTGTTAGGTTATTATTCAATGGTCAGACAGAGCAGTTTTCCCTCCTTTTCTTTATTTGACTTTTTTTAATGGAAAATATGCTGAAAAATGTGCCAAATGTGTTTGTTTTGTAAGAGTTCATCAAATTATGACTATGTTGATGTGATGACATAATTTCAAGGCTTGAATGAGAGATTCAGGAACAATGGAAATTTCTGTGAGGCAAAACAATACAGAATGTAAGGGAACAAGTGGTACTGTTTTGAGTAAGTCAATAAAAGAATCAATGTGTCACCACCTCTACTTTTCAGTCCGTTTGCTTGATTTTCTCACTCTAAAGACAAATGGCATTTGTTACATAAAAAAAAAAAAAAGTGTACAAACTGACAATTAAATTAAGTTCATTTACATATTTTGTGAAGTAATCATCCATTGCATTGGTGTCCTTCTGCTTTGGCAGGATATACAGTATTTACCCACCGATATGGGCCTTGTGATCAGTACAAATGTTTAAGTACAGTTTTGGGGTACTTGCGTCTATCCATTTTATGACATTTTATACTTAATATTGTATAATTACCTAATACTGCCCAGCGGCAGTGTTGTATGAAAAGGTAATTCTTGTGAAAAAGTAACAATATCTTGCTGAAATATTAATAAACATGAAAGTTACCATTACAAATAGTACTTGGGTAAAAGTCAAAAGAAATGTAACAGTAAAAGAGTATCTGATATTCAATGTACCTAACTATTAAAAAGTAATTTTCTTCACTCCAGTATCAAAAGTACACATAAAAGTGAAATTATACATATATTTAGATGTATTCTGTATAGTATAGGTTGACAAATTATTGGCCTGGCTGATGACTGGACCTGAAATTCAGCATTGTGATTATTAGAATCTGTGTTTTTTAATGTCATTGCAGACAAAATAAATGTATCTATGAATCAAGGCTTTGATGCAGCATGTGTTCTGTAAAGGAACTAGTATTTAAAGTTATCAAATAAATGAAATGGAGTAAAATAAAACAATGTTGTCCTTCAAAATGTAGTGAAGCGTAATAACAAAGTCACCGAAGATTGAAATACTCAAGGAGAGTGCAAATATCTCAAAATTGTGCTTTTAGTAAATGTACTCAGTTACATTTCATGCCTGCCCAGCAGGATGCTTGAGTAGTTAAAACAGCTGCTGCAAGCTGTTACATTAAAATACTACATTAATGAGTAAATGATTAGAATTCAGTGATATTTTGTTCTATATACAGTATGTTTTAAATTCTGCTGATAATACTCCTGGAGAATTACTTAAGTAAGCTATCAGTGCTGCCTTCCTCCACTGTTATTCTACTACTTTTGCTTAAGCAGGGATAAGGATAAAATTACTTCTTTCACCATTGTTGATGACTACACAGTCATAGCTATCATTAGAAAAATTATATTCATGTATTCCAAGGGGTGAGTACATTTAAGTACCTCGCCTTTTACTATTGCTAACAACTGTCAAATTGACTCCATGTCTATGATTATTCTCATTGTTTTTAACAAGACAGCTCATGTGTCACTGATGCTATTTGTGTCTTGACTAAATTTAGATCTGAGGATAGAAGTGACTCATTGGCATATGCCAGGGGTGTGGAATGAGCTTTTTAAAATCCTACTACAGCGTGACAGTGTTCAGTGTGTAGTTTTTTAATAAACAATCTTGAAGGAGTTGAAGGTTAAAAAATGTAACTACAATGTTTCATGTCAGAAAAATGCTACTTTATACACCTTAGAGGAATTATTATGTTATGTATGTTATTACATAATCTTATTTGTGTTCATAACCTTGCAAAATAGCTGCTGCAACAATTGCTGCTTATCACTCTGTACATGATAATTTCTGGCTCCCTGGGAGATTTTTAAAGGATGTTTTTTTGGTATAGTATTTGCCATTGTATATGTAGTAGATAGATAGATATAATAAATTAATAACTCATTCATTAATCGTTGTGCAGTTGTATTTTACACTAATAATCTGTGGCTGTGTCAAAATCCCAGCGCACACCTTGACTTTCCTCTCGACACCCCATGCAGAGGTCCCTGATATACTGTCAGTATCTTTGCAAACATTCCTATTTTTATAAGCCTGCGATAATGTCTTCAGATATTTATGTGAAAGAATAAATAAGAAATGCACAGAGATGTATGCAGTACAAACTGTCTTTATTGAGGGCCACATATTGTTGTTTTTAAATAGTACAAGACACACAAAGGGAGCACAGTAGGGTCAAAACAACTGGGAGTCTACTGTGAAATAACAAACAAATTAATAATTTGAAAAACCGAGAGAGAGACAAACAAGATACAGACAACAGTTGTTAGAATACAGCTTTGTATTTTTTGGTAAAACACATTTAACAATGTCTTAGATGGTTACACAACAGACACAGTCAATACAAACACTGTTAGTTAGCCATGGTCACTTAGTTGAATTTGGCAACAAATGGTAAAGGAATGTCAACCTCCATCTGTCTGTCACCTACTCTCACAAATGGTTCAACATTTTTGCTAATCTCCTTCAGGGTTTTAATGACATTGTTCTGGAAAGCGTTGACACGTTTTACCAATGAGCCAATCCAGGACTGGATGTCAGCCTGAAGCTGTTCAAAAGACATGTCAGCCAAAATATTCTGGACTGTAGCTCTCACAGCTCTTACATATTCCATAATAATTCTGCGGGCTGATTCAACCTGCTTGGCAACATCAGCAAGGACCTGGGAGTTCATGGCATCGTTGTAAACATCAGTCACAAAGGTTGAGAACCTCTCTACATTCTGAGATTTTAGGGTTTGGAGGAACTTCTCATTTTGTTCAATGGTAAACTGAATGAATGCAGAGAATTTATTAATGATATCTTCCAGCTGGATATCCCCCAGTTTCCTCACAGTGACAATTACCTGGTCCTGAATTTTCCTCAAAGCTACAAACAAGTCATCAAGAATTTCTCTTCCAATGACAACATAGTTAGAGCCAGGAAGAGTGAATTCAATGGCTTTTAAATAATCAAGGACTGATGTAAACATGGTGGCAAAGTACTCTGGAACCTTTTGAACAGCCTCCTCAGTTACATCTGCAACAAAAGTACTGAATTTCTGATAGACCTCAAGCCCAGACAGCCTCTCCTCATAACCAGGGATCTGGAACTTGGTCTCTCTCAGGAATTTAACAACAGCATCCAGGACAATTTCAACTTTCTTTTGGTATTCTTTGAGGATCAAAATGGTCTTATCTGTGACAGTGGTCATAACATTGGAAGGATTTACTCTTGCAAGATTGTCAACAGCCCTCTTGAACATCACTTTTCCCTGCTCCTTTGCCTCTTCAAAAGAACCCTCAAGCCTGCTAGCCTGTTTGTAGACAATGTTGTATGTACTGATTGCAGGCTCAGACACCATCTCCATGATTACGGGCACCTGTTTCTGCAGACGAAGCATCATCTCATAGGGCATCTCCATATTCCAGCTTGTCTGAAGGTTCAGCTTCTCAGCGTTCACCAAAGACATCCTCAGACCCAAGATTTCAATGTCAGTTGTTGGCTCAGACTGTGGGAAACAAAAAGACATTTTTACAAAAAAATAAACATGCATTTCCCTGAAATCACAATCAAACTAGTAAGCGAATATGTAAGCAGAAGTTCTCTTACCGGGTAGCGACCATAGAGTCTTGCTTTCACTTGTGCTGGGCGCTTGGTCTGCATCTGAAGAGCGATGAGCCCTGCAGATGGAGTGGACATAGAGACAACAAGGCCTTCTTCCGGGTTGCCAGCAATCTCCTGGTAGATTTCCAAAGTCGTGTCTGGCAGATTGACCTTTGCTGAATTGGTGATGGAGGTATCAATATTGTCAAAGCTGAGGACGATAGTGCTGTCATGGTTTCCCTCTAGCACTAAATGTTTTACAGACAGGACAGAGGCCACTCTTAATCCGTCAACTGTGTTCAGGTTGCTGTTGCCTGCAATTCTCCCATTCAGAAACTCAAATTCAGAGGTTGAAGAAGCATCAAGTTTGATGACGATGCTGTCCTGGTTGAGGATGCTAGCATCAGTTTTCAGTGTGACCATCGCTGTTTTCACAGAGAGCTCATAGGTCAGATCACCCATTTTTGGGATCCTGATGTTCTGGATTTTGGGCAGAGTGATTTTTGGCAGGGTCAGCTTGCTGAGGGCAGATGGGACATGCAGAGCGGGCATGGTGATGAGACTGAAGTCAGGCAGAGGAATGGTGAATGTGGAAACCTCAACATTCATCACTGGAACTCTGTAGGCAGGGACTGTGATGGTTTTGGGCAGCTCAATGCTATATTTCTCATACTCAGCCTTTGCTTTGTTGTAAGACGTAGCCAGCATGTCAGCAGCCTTGTCCTTGCTGATGAGCACTTTCTTGTGCAGAGTCTTGACATTGCTATTAATGGCATTGATGATTGGATCCATATCAATGTCAATGGTGATCATCTCAGGGTTCTTCATGTACTTCAGCTTGGAGTTCATGTCAAATGTCTGCTGGGTTGTGGTCAGGATGTTGCTCAGGCCAGTGTTCTCCCACAGTGAAAAGTCTTCAACTCTGGGTGTCTTAAAACCAACAAATGGCACATTGATTTCAGGAATGGTGATAGGTTGCTTCAGCATTTCCAAATTGGCTTCTCCATTAATCTGGGAGAATACGCTGATTTCGCTGTCACCATTATCCATGGTGAAATAGTGGGAGTACTTGTACTGGTTGAATCTTGCCAGACCAGTCCAGCTAGCTTGCTGCACTTCAGAGTTCAGGATAAGGGAGGCGTCATTCTGGAGATCCACCTTTCCAGACAGGCTGAATGGAAGGGCAACCTTGACATTTCCCTTGTTCTTGGTGTCAAACACAAAGTCAGTTGGTGTAACTGAAGCGAGCACAGAGCTTGAGAGAGTTCCCTCAACTGGTCCAGTTAACCCTGCATTGTGAGAGGCAGTAAAATCAATTTTCATGTCTTCAACCTTAGCCTGGAACTTGATGTCTGCGATGCTGGCCTTCATGATGGGTGTTTCTGTCTCAACCAGGATGTTGACAATTATGTAGCGGAAAATGCAAATATCTGCAACCACATTTTGATTCATTTTGAATTCGCTGCTGCCTGTTTCTCCAATGAAAGTTACTTTGGCTGTGTGGAGATCCATGACCACCTCCATGTCACTCTTGTGGTTTGCCTCATCTGAGAAGTCCTGGACTGCATATTTTCCATTAGCTAGATTGTTGATGGTCAGTGTGGCAGTGCCTTCCTCAAGCTTGAAAAGGGTCTTTTGGTTCATTGATGTTTCGCTAAAGATGTTGATGACTGGCATGTTGATGTTGTGCTTGTAGTCAGTCACTACATTGGCAGAAACTCCATTTTCCATGGCAAAGAATGCATTATTGACAAGCTCTCCAACGTAGGGCTCAGTGTCGACCTTTGCGGTGGTTTCGGCAGAAGCCTGAGCTGACAGACCATAGAGGGTCATTGTTCCCTTGTGGTCGAGTGTAATGCTTGACTGGTCAACTTTGATGTTCTCTGAGATAGACAGACGGCTCATCTTGGGTGCAGCGACATGAACACTGGCATCCACTGTGAAGTCAAGAACTCTCAAAGTGGATGAAGCCTGTGAGTTAAGGTTTATTTTGAACTCTGGTGTTTCTGATTCAGTTGTGGTGTTCTCCAGGTCAGCAGTGGTCCTGATTTTGTAATGAGGTGAGTTTACACTGACCTCTCCGTAGAGTTTTCCAAAGCAGGGAATCTTGCTCATATCTGCCACTTTCTCTTTCAGCTCCATAGTGAATGTGTCATAGTCAAACGATTTGATCTTCTGAATCATTCTCATGAAATATTCGCTCATGTCATCAACCAGCTGTTTGAAGTCGAAGGAATACAGCTCATTCACAAGCTCCTGAACAGGCACCACAACTCTTTTGAGCATAGGCTGGATGTCAACTGACTTGAGAGCAGCAAATGCAGACTGAATCTTTTCCCTCACTTGATACTGCTTCATAATTTTAACACTCTCATCCATGATGGCTGCAATCATCTTCTCAATCTCATAGCTGGACAGGATCTCTTCTACTTTGGCATAAATTGCATTGAATTTGTTAGCAATGTCATGTTTCTTGAGCCAAGCCATGATAGCGTCTTTCACTGATTTCACCACATTCATGACTTTGTCAGCTGGGAATTTGGCTGTCAGGTTGGTCACATAGTTTTCCACTGAGCTGATATACTTTTTCAGGTCTTGGACAAAGAGGTTGAAGTCAAAGTTGTCAATGACTTCCTTCAGTTCGGACATTTTTTTCTGAAACTTGGCACTGATCTCATACTTGGTGTTGATGTCTTTCACCATCTCAATGCTCTGGTCCATCAGCCTCATCACTGTGGTCTTTACGTTGTCAATAACTGCTGGCAGATGCTCAATGAATGGGATCTGGATGAAGTGGCTGTCCATGTTCTTGTCATATTTCACAAATCCAGAGATGGAATAATCTTGACTTGCATCACTGAAGAGGGGGGTTGAGGCAGCTCCCATCATCTCAATTCCCATTCTCTCTACATTGTTATAGGCGCTCATTTCCTGATCAAGAGTGTGCTCATTCACTTTGGATGTCATCTTCAGTGTTATACTTTGCTCTTGGAGGCTCAGCATGCTGTTGAACTTGTTCTCCATGTTGGTCTTAATGGTGGGTCTGCCCTCCAGTTCATGAGTGGTTGAGGCTCTGTACTCAAATGAATGTGTGTACACCATGGGTTCTGCTTTCAAGAGGAATTTGCTGTACAGTTCGCCATTGTGCTGTCCATACAGATACACAGCTCCGTCAGAGTTGAAAATGGCATCAATGTTCAGAGTGAAGGGTTCAGCAACAGATTTGACTGTGCTCTCCAGACGCAGATATGGTGAGTTGAAGTTAGCCACATTGTTGAACTTCATGCTCAGACCAGCAACCTCCATATCAGTGGTTTGTGTCATGTGAGTTCCCAGAAGTCTACCGTTGGTGTTGCACTTGGCAGAGAGGACCATGTCAACAAACTTGACTTCATAAGTATGCTTGAGCTCTTCCTCTGAGAAGACTCCCGTCATTGTTCCAGTCAGCTCCATGTTGTAGGGCTCTGCCTTGAACTGGGCATCATTTACAAAGTTAATTGCCATGATCTTCAGGTCATTTTTCACCATAACTGAGGCAATGAAATGCTCCATGTTAACTGTGATGTCATGCATGTAGGAGTTCTTCTGGTTGAGGACGTTGTCAGTCTTGGAGTGGAGGGTGAAAGATCTCAGCGAAAGAGACAGTGAGTGGGTGTTCTCGGTCCTCATCTCGTTAAAAGATCCGACAATGTTGTTGGAGAGGATCAAGCCATCTTCGTTCACTCTGAGGTTTACTCTGTTCCTGGTGTCGATGTCAAAGAGGTTTCCCTTAAAGATGCCGTTGAGATACACTTCAGTGCTGGCCAACTTACCCTCAACACTGAGCTCAGCTTTGTTGTCCTTGATGCCTCCCTTAGTGGTTAGAGACATTTTGGCACCAGTGGTATCAACTCCACCATGGAAAACATTCTCGAAGGTCATTGGGCTGTACTGGGCAGTTGTTGTGCAGCTGGTGGTCAGGCCATTGCTGTTCAAGGCCAAAGTTGCCTTGTGAGAGGCAAGGCTTGAAAAGATGTTCAAGGAGGCATCAGCATTGATCTCCAAACCGGAGGGATTCATGGACCCAGTGACCAAAGAGTAGGCACGGTTCTCGGTGTCATCAGCTTGATTCTCAATCCTGAGGGTGGCCTGTCCGTCAGAGGTGGAGAACTCCATCTGGCTACGAAGCATTCGCTCATCAGCCTTGGTCACAGAGTCGGACTGCATGGTCAGCTTGACATCCTTGTAGTTCAGGCTCATTTTGGTGGTGTGCTTGATGGGGTTACTGTTCATGTTGGTGTTTGACTCAATCAGAAGCTCCTCATTCGCATATGATGCCTTGATCTTGTTCATAAGCTTCAGGATTTCAGAGTTGACCCTCAGTGTGCTCTCCAATCTTGCTTCTTTCTTTGCTGGCTCAACAGAGAAAGTGTGGAGATAGGTGGTGCTGGCAGTCAGGGGTCCAACAGTCACACTTCCGTCAATGTTGATATCCCCGGAAAGCATGTTTGAGTCAAGGCCAACCTGGGTGGTAACAGTCAGGGAAGTGTCCAGACCCACAGGAGAGATGGCAAACACATTGTACTTTCCTGTTGACATTAAATTGTCAGTGACAGCAATGGTTTCCAGCACATTGAAACCTGTGTTCATGAGCATATGGTTCAGGGAACCGTCAATGGCAAGTTTCATGGTTTTCTCTGCTGTGTCGGTGATTGTTGCAGCTCCTTTAAAACACACAAAACAGAAAAATAATAGTTAATATCAACATTTATCATGTTTCTCTTGTGTTAAAGAAAGGAAACAACAACGATTAAATTACCCTCAGTTTTGAAGGCGAGAAGCTTGATTGGACTCTCAGCCAGGATGTCGAACTTGGCAAAGTAGGTAGGAGAATCTTCTGTATCGTTACCAGCAGACGCTGTTGCCTCCCACTTATAATAGTTGCTGTTGACCTTGGCAGACACCTCGGCCACTCCCATCAGAGGCAGGATGAGATCATATTCATCAGGAATGGTGAAAGTGGGGATCTGGATCTCCTGTGAGGGAATCTCCATACCCAGCTGAGGCACCGAGATGCGTGGGGAGGTGACCATTGGAGGAATTCTCAGCTCCTCAGACGATTTGCCTCCAAGAGGCAGAGGGACGGTCATGATCAAACGCTCCAAGTTGAACCGGTATTTGAATGCGCTTTCACTGGTGAAAGGACGAGAGCAGAACATTCGATAAATTCAAAACTAGACATTCAACTGGTGAGTAAATCTAAATGTAATGAAAAAAAAAGCTGTGATTTTCTTCAAATCCATGTGAAAAACTGTATTTTGATGATGTGGAGTTTACTTACAGGTTCATGAATAGTTGTTCAGGCATGGTGGGCATTTCAGGCATTTCTACATTTGCCATTTTGTTTCTCAGAGTCTCAACATAGGGAACATCAGCTGTGATCTTGTCCATATAGATATTGCTGGCCTGATGAAAAAACATCATTGTGCTTTAGTCTGGAGGAACAAGAACTAAGTGACAGAATGCTTAAATAGTGATATTGATCATATGATTTTCACCTCAACAGCCTTGTTGAAGATATGACGCAGTTTCATGTCAGTCTTGACAACCTGCTGGTCCATGATTTCCTCCACAAACAGAACGAACCAGGCCTGGAGGGCTTCGGTGGAAGTTACCAGCATCTTGGTATCAGCGTTTATGTTGGACATCAGCTGAACCTCAGCCTGCTCTACACCTGATGTACAAAGCATTTGACATTTGACTTTTACATGACATTACAGTATTTGAAGAAATTCTTGAAATCATCAATATCTGACATCCACGATCACTATTTTCTTTAACAGACATACCGTATTTGATTGTGACTGCCTGAACAGAGGAGGTCTCTGCGATCTTGACATCACTCTTGATCTCCACAGTGAATACGCCAGGGTGGCTTACGGTGGCGGTAATGGCGGCATCAGTCTCGAGTGAGGGCACTAACAGCTGAACCTGCAGCATGCCATCAGTCATGGCCTGAAGCCTGTGATTGATAAAACAAAAACAAACGTGATGTAGTCATACTTAGATTAAAAAAAATAAAAAATTACTAAAAACTGTTAAATGTGTACCCAAGATAGATTATTTATTGACAGTATGTTTAAACAAAGTTTGTGGCTGAGTTGACTCACTTGGCACGGCCAATCAAAGAGACCTGGGGCACGTTCTTGTTGGAGATCTCGAGGGTGATGGCTTTGCCTTTGGCACTGCTGGAGGTCATGCCAACCTTAATGCCGGCCTCAACATCAAAGTCAGGTATCTCAATTTGGGTGGTGAAGACATTCCTGTTCCTGTTGTATTTCATGGTGGCTGTAGCCTCAGTGGGCTGAGCACCTAAAGCCACAAAGGTAGAAAAAGTACAACTTGGTTACAAATAAACCCCACGAAATGACAAAGGAGGTGATGCACATTGAAAAAACTTAAGTTGATGTAATGTTTTTCACATAAGATGCTCATACCCTCAGCTCTCAGGGCAAGCTTCAAAGAATCGACCTTCTGGCGACCATCCTTTCCTTCGCTGAGGAGATCGTAGGCGATGGTGGCTGTGTACTCAGAGACCTCATTAGTAGGCTTGATGTCCACAGAAAACCTAATGGGAAAACACAAAGAAATTAATTCTCTGGTGATATTGTTCAATCAGTGATCTTAAAATTGACAAAATAACCACAGACTCTTCCAAAAAAAACTTACTTAGTCTCTCCGTTTAGGGGGAAGTAAGGAACAGCAGTCTTGTCGCCAGTGTCAGCACGGAGTGTTTTTGTGCAGTATTTGATTCCAGAGAAGAGAGGATTGCAGCTTTCTTCACCCAATGAGTGTGGGATCACTGTAGCGTGACCAGCACCCACAATCATCACTTTGTTGCTAGTTGAACGAAAAAAAGCAGAATCAGTGTCTACTTTCTAAAAAATTTAAAATCAAATGCAATTCGATATGGCGCCACATGTTGAAACACTGTGGTTTTGTTTTATTGCTGCATTAATATCATTATCTTTTCAAGAACTTGAGGTTTTATTAAACCTTCATGTGACTAACAACAGAGGGAAAACATAAAACCATATAAAAGCATTTGCAATCTACCACCATAGTACAAACTTAATTAATTAAATATATTAATGTATTTTTGTGTTAACTGTTACCTGATGCTGAAGAAGTTTGTGGTGCCCTGTGGGGCGGGGATGGAAAGCTTGATCTGGTTCTCCTCCATGCTGATCTTGGCATTGAGAGCGCTTTCGTGGTACATGTTGGTGTGCATCTCAACAGTGGACACAACAAATTCAGGGACATTGACTCCCATCTGAGTCACAAATTCAACTCCAACAGAGGGTGCAAACACCAGCTCCTTCTGTTAACAAAACACAGGTCACATGTAGTTAATTTAAGTGGCAGGGTCTCACAATTTTTTTTATCATAGATTTTAGCAACAATTTTCTGGACATATAAGGAATTATTTCAGTAACAAAGCAACAGAATAATAGTCAAACTATAATTGACTTTTTGAAAGATGTACCATTCTTGGGGCAAAACGAAGGCCTCCCTTGGCGCCAGGAGTAAAGGTGCCAGACAGAGCGAATGTCAGTGGCAGACCAGAGGCTGTTGGCATGATGAATTTGTTGTCCATGAAGATGTAATGGGCGAAGATCTCATTGTCAGTGCTGGACATCAGCTTAGCCATGACCTGATAAAAAGAATCAGCAATCACTTTGAATGCTCTCTCACTGAGGTAAAGAAAAGGAGTTGGACAGCCATTATATTAAATGGATAACAGTAGTACAGGTCAGTACCTGAGTGGGGATGATCCTCATCAGAATATCTGCATACATCATTGCGTTATCAGCAATAGCCTTCAGCTCAGTGCCTTTGATGTAGCCAAGCTCATTTCCCATGATCCTCAGGTAGGCCATGGCTTCTGGGGCCTCTTGATTCTGCAGATCTTTAATCAGCTTGTTGAAGTTGCGGACGATTTCTCTGACAAGATTTTCTGGAACCTGAGAAAGATGTATAATTGTATAAACGCCAGTGATAACATTACTTAGACTGAGAGTGCTTAACAGTTATAATTAAACTCAAGATTTACCTTGCGTGTCTCAGACTCTGGGAAATTAACCCATTTGTTCAGTTCTGGGACGTTGTCTACAGCCCAATACATAGCTTTGGACACGGTGTCAGGGAAGAACCCGTTCTTTCCAAACAAAGCATCAATGGTTGGCTCAAAGCCCTTTCCTTGCATGCCAACCTATTGAAAAAAAAAACAGATTCAAAAACAGCATGGGTTAAACTCTGAATCCAGGCCAAATAATTCTGTTTAGAATTTAGCGTAATTTCAGTTAATTACAGCAAAATATAACAAGAAGACACTAATGAATATACTTTTCTACTCAAACTTCTTTTTGAAACAGCAATAAAAAAACCTGATTAAGACCCACAGTATTACATACCTCCCAAACATCCATGTTGAAACCAAAAGCTTTCAGGGTAGTTTCCAGCAGGACCTCCCTTGGCAGCTGGTTGCTTGAATCAAAGACAACATGGCCCTGAGCGCTGGCGCCCATGTTCTCATATGCCATACCCAGCTTGTAGTTGCGAGACTTGGTGGTGTATTCGTTGTGTGTCTCGACCTCATTTTCCTGCAGGGCATCCATGATCTTCTTGCCAATGCTGGGGTAATAATGAGGTGTAACACAATCATAAGTCATTTGGTTGTAAAATGTCCATGAAGTAAGGCAAAATATGTCACTTGAAAGGTGCTCTTATCTTACATCTGCATCTCTGAGTCAGTGGAGGAAATGATGTTGTAGACATGGGAGGTCACAAAGGACTTGATCTGTGTGTTCTGCTCCTGTGTGACCAGCTTCTTCACCATCTCAATGTCACTGTCCTGGGGGTTCCTCATCAGGATCAGGTAAGCGGCCAGGCGCTTCTGCACGGCACCCTTGGGGTACTGGCTGACCCTCTGGAGGTTAGAGCGAATCTGGATAGCAAAAGAACAGAAACTTGTTAACTGGAACTGGAACAGGGGCAACAAAGGACTCACCACTTTGTCAGACACAATACATGATTGTATAAAGGGTATTACTACGTTTTGTAAAACAATTGCTGGTAAACACAGTTCATTGCACATGATTCAATTTTGTTCTTATTTACATTTTACAGTGTCCCGACTTTTTTAGAAATCAGGGTTTTGGGATGCATTTGATCTGTGAAGGGGATGTTGGTTACCTCATCTGTCACAGACATGCGTCTGAAAGCCTGGATGGCGGCCAGCTGCACGGACAGTGTGGTTGCAGGCTGTCTCATACACTTCATCAGTGTGGTCTTAATAGCAGCATCAGCAGCCTCCATTGCATCTCCCATGTTACCAACAACCTGGATGAAAGAGTCACAACAGTTAGAAAAAACATGGAACTGGATGATGCCATAAGAAGTCAAAATTTTGTGAGAGGGTTGTTTTCACAGTGGTGTTACCTACCCTCAAGGTCATGAAGGTCAGATCTTTCTCCCCAGCACAGTCTGCGCCCAGGAGGGAATTCATGAAGTCAGAGACAGCAGTGATCTCAGGGGTGACTCCCTCAGCCTGGTACAGTCTAGTGACAAATTTAGACATTAGTGATGTACAACAGAAACCACAACTGACTCAATGAGGTGGACCTTCCTCTGTGTGCCTTCACTTACTTCCTGACTGCATTGCTCAGGGCATACATGATGGGTTTGCTCTGCTTGTACTGAGCCATTGCCAGCATGTCTTTCACCATGAGGCGGGAGGGGTTGGGCAGGAGTCCCAGGGCGTAGACGGCAGCATCAACCTCAAGAGCAGCCTCGTCAAAGGTCCTGAGAACCTTCAGCATGGCGCTGGTGCACTCGGGGGTACCACACTGAGCCAGAGCTTGCCATGTCAGAGAGCTGGACATGTCCATCATCTCAACAGCAGCAGATCCCACGATATCGGCGTTCAGGACACGCAGCTCGGACACCAGCTTGTGGAAGATGCTGGCGCGCTCCTCGCCCTGGGTGGTCTGTGACAGAGCGTTCAGCTCCTGGAATGTGGCGATGGCAGCATCCTTGGTCTGGACGGGGGACTTGTCATCAGCAACGTCCATGGACAGGTCCTTGAGGTTGTCCTCATCTGCACGGATTGAATCGCAAACAGTAAGAAAATGCAGAGGAGTCTGACATGTATGACAAACTGAACATATTTAGATTTTTTACAGGCTATTTATAAGAAGTGAAACACTCACTGCGGTCGAAGATTCTGTCGTTGATCTTGGCAGTCTCCCTCAGAGTCACAGTCTGCTTCACAATGGTTGAAATGCCATATTCACTCCTATTTGCAGAGGAAATTAGACAATTTAAACAAATAGGAAATGATTACACTTGGCTAAATGTATTTCATTTGATATCGACAGCTTCAATATGTCTGTTGGAAATGGAGCATTGTTAGAAATCCTGAAATAGGTGTTAAATTCAAAGCAGATCTCATGAAAAATCATATAACTATTCCAAAGATTTGAATTTTTTTGTAAGTCAAGATACATTTGGTGCTCTATTATTTAGTGGACATGTGATTCTTTCAAAACTTACTTGTGGGACAGGGGCAGGAAGATGTGTTTCTCTGTGCAGACTCCACTGGTCATGTGCTTCTTCTGGTTGTCAAACTTGTAGTCGCAAGTCTGTGTGCTGCTAATCATCTTGGACAGAGGGTAGTTCTGGTGGCGGAAAGATAACATCAATGTTGTGATTAAGCTGGAAAACAGTCAAATAACAGCACACTAGAAACTGTTGGTTGCGTATAAGTGTTTTTTTGCTTTGGTTTTTGTAAGGGAACCCTTCAGCCATTTATGAATATAGCTAGTTACGAAATAATATAATGCTAATAAGAAGGTTGTTTCCTCTACGTAGAAGTGAGTGTGATAGCTCTAACAAATTGTGGCTTCAGTTTCTTATGTTGACAGTATGAGGTTATTACCATGCCGGTGATGAGGGCCAGAGGACTGGTGTCCTGCCTGCGGGCAAAGAACGAGTCACATTTGGAAAGATCCCTGCTCACGGTCACATCAGTGGCGATGTCCTCTCTGGCGTTGACGGTGAACTCGGTGGGGCACACTCCATGCACGGTGGACTGAAAAATTATGAGAGACGTCATCATCAGTGATCACTCAGAGCTGGAGTGATCAACATGCTTTTTGTACTTTGGCAATCTCCCTGAATCTGATTACCAGTTGATCTGAATGATTGCCCCCCCCCATAACGAGAGCAAGTGATGCCATTAGAAAAGATAAACTTATCTAGGACTTCGACCTGAAGATAGCCACTGTGAGGACGTGATGTTACATGAATGTGTTTATCACCTGTGACTGGGGCAGCTTATCTACTCATTGTGCAACTTGTTTATCTTTGCATGAGTCGATTTGGTGACTCTGGCCTGAATTGACTGGTTACTGCTGTAAATACTGATGACTAAAAAACAAGACAATAAAGTCTACAGTGAGGGGAGCTACCATTTGCTTGTTCCTCTCCTCTTCCATTACTGGCACGATGAGAGCAGAGACAATTCCCCTCTTGATGTTCAGGATGTTGACAGGCTCATCATCCTCAGGGTAGAGTTTGACATCAGTCTGTCCTTCAACTGTGATCTTCAATGGGTTCCTGTTGACGTGGGCAGATCATCATTTACAACCTGCCATTTTAGCCTGTCCTTTTATGTCCTCAATTCAAGCCACATTCTGATTATACGTTTCTTTAGTTTTAACACTAAATAACACAGATGAATACCAGACATTTCTTGGCGACTTACTTTTCCATGGCAGCTTTGAAAGCCTCAGCTCCAGCAGCAAGACGATAGATTGGGATCCCTTGTTCATCCACACTAAAGATCTCGCTCAGAGAGCACTCTGTTGTGCGGAGGATGAAGCTACAGGTCTGGGGCACATCAACCTCGACCTGTGCAGCAGATCAAACATTTTTTTTAGCCCTACTGTTTTCTGCTCAGGGTCACAAGACTGTTGTTTTAAGTAATGGTCGGGGCTGTGAAACATACTTTGCAGGAGACTTTGGGTCCGCTCTTATCGTCTGTTGCTCCATTCACGCCGTTAAAGGTCTCAGCTTCGTAGTCGTACACAAACCGCCTGAAGTTCTTGAATCTTTTGGCCACTGAAAAGTATTTAAAACATCAGTTAGACCACTGCAATGTTGGTGTTAAATACATTGTACTTTTTTAACACCAATATGACAGACTCACACTTTGTACAGTGTACCTTTAGATACTTCAGATGGATAGTTTAAATGGGCAATGTGTTGTTTTATAGAAGAGATTCAAACTTATTATTTTTTTTACCATAACTGAATAAACAAGCTGAGGAAAACAAGCTGAGGAAAATAAGGTCCCCCAAAGTAAAACATTAAACTGTGTCGTCCTTTAAGGTCAGTTTGTTTTTTTCAGTTTATTCAGTCATGAAGCAAAGAAAGTTTGTTTATGTAGTTTTGTTTTGTCTAAGAACATGATGACTGAATTTCACCATTAAGGATTCTCTTTTTTGTTGCCTAGTTATCAACTTAAATCACATCTTCCACAGTAATGTATAAAACAATGTTAAGATTTAAAAAAGAAAAAGTAAACTCACACAAGCAAACTGGAGATTGTTCCTCAACAGTTCCAACATCTTGCTCTGTAAAGGATGAGAGAAAATGTTTGCTTGACATTTTACAAACCCACAAGCTGCCTTAAAACTTGACTGAGAAAAGTCGAATACTTAAATCATATAAACTCTATATAATTAAACCATTTGTAAGAGTTCAATCTTTTTTTTTTTCTTGTCTACCTCAAAATGCTGGATTGACAGCAATTCAACACACAGGCTTTATACAATTATTAAACACTACAGTAACTCATGCGTCACATGTAAAACAACAACAACTGGCTTTTAAAAAAACTTTTTAAGCACTTTTTTGCTCAAACAATTTGAGACTTAACACAATTCCTTAAAATTGGCTATTAGCTTTCAAATAAATACACAATACTTACGGGCTAGTGTGTATGTGCCCAGCAGCAGCAAAAGGCAGAGCTTGGTACTCCCCATGATGGGTTTAGTAAAGCTCCTTGTAAGCCTTAAGGTAGGGAGAGTCCTCCTCTTTCTGTGAAGACTAATTCTTTAGCCTTAGTCCTCTTGCTTTTATAGTGTTCCAATCTTTATGTGATTATCAGGACGTGCAAATGTGTTGCCCTGGTTTCAAAGTCTGAACAGTCCTTGTGGCAGGCCAAAGGTTCAAATGTTTCTCGAACTAAGACGTGTCTGTCAGCACTGGGTGGAGGTGGGGGATGTGTGATTACGTCAAATAACCTCTTCAGCTCTTGTTTTATCGTTTGGGGTTGTCTCTTTCTTGAGATCATTTCAATGGAGAAAGTAGTTCATAAATGTTCATAAATAAAATAGATCTTAAAAAAACATTTGGAATCAGATCAATCTCCTTTAATAGCTCACATATGCTGAATCACTCACTATGATTGCTTGTTTGAGCTGCTCAAAGGGCAGAACACACTTACTTGATCGCATCAGCCATTTCTTTTTTTGCATACATTTTTTTTTTAAAGGTATTGTCTTCAAGTCAAATTCTTTTGGTTCTTTTTAGTCCATTTCTTATAGTTCTGATTTAGAGGTGTGATTTCACTTTGAAAGAAACTGTCCAAATGATTTAAAAAGTTATCTGAAACATTTAAATCACAAAGGTTACACTTCAGTGTCCTCATATACATGAAGGCCTCTCACAGAAAGTTCAGTAAACCTTTGTCCCATGACTGATGAACAATATGAATCATATCGACACAGAATCGAAACACGAGTCAGCTGCCGCTCTTGGAGTGTGTTATCACCACATATTAGAGCATGTCTCACGGCTGCACTGGCGCTTTTATGACATACATGCTCATATCTTATTTAGGCTGTTTCGTGCCATTACATTTTAAGAACTGTTCACAAACAATGTCATATTTTATAGGACCTGATAAGCATAGGTCTAACAGATAACATTAATAACAGTTACTGTGTCTGTGCCCTGGTTTAGTGCATACTGTCTAGCTGGTGTGCCTGTGACCAGTCAAAATGACTTCCAGTAACAAGACCTACTACAGCAACTATACTGGACATAGGAAACAACGTAGGAATGTAATCAAGTCCATCTACTCATGTACACTTGTTTATTTCAATTTCATGACACCTTAGGGAATTATGTAACCTTTAACTCTTATATTCTTATAAAATAGCTTTTTAAAATTCTTAAGTCAGCTGGTTGGTCTGAGTGCTGAGTATATCTTTGAACATGATGTATCTATAACAACAATCTAATGATATACTATGTCACAATGTAGAGTCTCACACAACATATTTCTGATCTGAGTGAAACCAAATCTTTACTCATTTTTAAGATAAAATATAAGTTATTGTTTGGCTATTTCTCTACTCCTTATTTGCCCATGTTTGGTATAAAGGTAATCAAAAGTAATCAAGGTAAAATTACTTTGAGATTGTGAAACTTGGATTAGGCTACTGACCAAATTTTTTAACAGGTAATTAGTAACTGTATCAGAATACATCACAATAACAGGGACCAGTTATCTGCATTGAGTACTTTTGATACTTTAAGAACATTTTCATCAGTACAGGACTTAATTGTAATGGAGTGTTTAAACAATATTGTATTAGTACTGTAACTTACAACAAGTATCTGAATACCACTGATTAGAAACAACAAACATATATACAAACTTGCTAGTTTACTAGGCTAATTTCAGACTAAAATGATCTGTCTGAAATTAAATGACATTAACATTAAATTATGATTCTTCATGCTTAATAATCTAATTATATTCGACTGAAACTATATGAATGTCTGTCAGTTTCAGGTTTTGTTATATAATCTACCTTACATCCTACTTTTCCTTCCAAAGGTAGGCTTCAGTGGACTGAGTGTCACAGTCCATTGTGCCGTATTTTTGGCTGAGAATTTACAGAAATGCTTTGTTGATTGAAAAAACTATTGTCTAAACACTGGTGTCTTCACATTCTTGAGTAACCTTTCACCTCCTAAGAGAAGTCTGTGACAGCTGTTTGATCAGCATTACAACAGAGGTGAACTCAAGATAAGTTAATCAGGAAGAAGAAGGCAGTCTGATGTTGCATAAGGGTCACAACAGCACTGTGCACAGTGATTACAGCAGGAAGAAAGTTTTTCATTGGGGCCTGGAGCGAATGAGTGTAATTAAAAGTTATACTTCCACAAGGACAATTAGAAGTGGGACAGCTGTAAGAATGAAAGAAAGAAAGCTAAACTCTTCTTTTGTGGGTCTGTCTAAAAACACCCATAGATCATACAGATATCTCGTAAAAATATACTCTCTTGATAACACTTCAGTTTCAGTAGATTAACTAATTAGTGTTGTAACTAATTATTTTTTCATGAATCTTAAGTTTATTTTCTTGATTAAGTAGTTAAAATCTGTAAAATCAAATGTCTTGCTTTTTCTACAACCCAAAGCACCCAAAGAACATTTAAGAAGCTGGAATCAGAGAATGTTGATCACATCAAAACATTATCCACAAATATGGACGAGTAAAAAATTCTAATTACTGTTTCTGATGGACTTCTTGGCTCAAGTGTAAGTTAATTCTGTGATGCTAAACTTCAAACAATGTGATCGCTCAATTGTGTTGTAAAAGGTGTGAGAACAGACAGCAGATCAATATGGTTAAATGCAATACATGTGTGTCATCGTATGGCTACTTTGGTCATTAATACCAGTGTTCGATATAATGATTCTGATTAATAAACCTTAGCCTGGTGTACAAAGAATGAATAGGTGCAAAACTGGTAATTATGGACATTTAAGGAATAAGGATAAGAGCAATAGAGCAGTAAAGTAAAGCAAAAAACAGGAGGTCCAAGCAATATTATTAAACAATACATTTAATTAAGTAAGAAAAGTCAGAAGAAAAGTTACGTTGGTTAACAAAAGGCAATTGACAAAATAACTTTTACATAAACAGCATCTATAAGAGTAAGTTTAGGAAGATCTTTTTTTTAGGTTAAACCTGATTTACCGATGTTCGCATTCAAGACATCCCAAAGCTAGTAGCCACTGATTGCGTCTGGCCTGGGTTCGGACTGATCTGGACCCTTACAGGATTAGTTGGAGCCAGATGCATCAATGCTTCTGAAGTCCTCAGAAAAATCAACTCACCTCTATCACTGTGGTGATACTGTCTTGTCGATGCAGTCAGAGTCGTAATTAATGGACTTGGTACAAATCACAGATAAGATTCTCTGAAATACAGAGACATGACAGGGAGAAAAGATAAAAAAAACTACTAGTTTTAGTTTTCAAATCACTGTCAGGGCATCAAAGCCACAAAGATTTGCTTCAGCTTGGATTTGCTTCAAACATTTCAGACAAATGTTATCATAGCTGAGTTCTTTTGTGTTGATATAGGGCTGGGTAATATATCAGTGTCATATCTTTCTATCAATATTCTATCATTTGTCTTGGAATTTGGATATTGTTTTGTATGGCATAATAAGTGTTTTTCCTGGTTTTAAATGATGAATAACACTAAAGTGAAATTCTTTTCTGAACTTAGCAGAGTGTTCCACTTGTTGTAATACCTGCCTATGCCCAATTATTTATAATATTCATATTACTGGTGAGTATTTATCAAATATGTCATTGTTTTAATATTTGCGAAAGTACCAAT
The DNA here is from genome assembly GCA_903131615.1 of Diplodus sargus. Classification (NCBI taxonomy): domain Eukaryota; kingdom Metazoa; phylum Chordata; class Actinopteri; order Spariformes; family Sparidae; genus Diplodus; species Diplodus sargus. The sequence goes on from CAEMYA010000010.1 coordinate 2,864,656, forward strand.
CGTCATCAAGGTGTCGAAAACACTGTGATATTTAATTTTGTCGACCAGTGCTGCTATTTATGAAGTGTTTTTGGGGAGACTACAAAATATTGAGATATCTATTGAGTATCATGATAAAACCTAAAAATATCTCAATAATATTTTAACACCATGTACACTGTAAGCTTCCTGAAAACTTCATTAGATACACATAACTAAAAGAAATGCAGTCTAATCCAACAGCTGTACAGCAAAGCCTACTATTCATGAAGGTTATATTCAGTTTTGGGACTTTTTTTAATTCAATTGATCATTTATATAAATGGTGTTGAAAAACTATAAAAACACCTCCCAGTACAGTGATGTAATATGTACAAAGTATATCTACCCAAGTACTTGTACTTTATTTGAATATTTCCATTTTCTGCTACTTTTTACATTCACTCCACTACATTTTGGAGGCAAATATTGTATTTTTTATTCACAACACTTATTTGATAACTTTAGTTACTAGTTTGCAAATTGCATGCCGCATCACGCAAAGAAGCACATTTTTAAATGAATAGATTCCCATAATAACCAAAATGCAGAATATTGGATCCAATAATTAGCAGTATATCATATATGCATGTAAATGTATGTGTAATTTTACTTTTATTTCTATTTTTGACACTTACGTCTGTCAGTACGTTTATTGCCACAATGTAACTGATGATATTCAAAGCACATTTAATAATATTTACTTATCAGACTTTGACTCCAATACTTTTGCAAGGCTTCATTTTTACAGAGGTCATATTTTAACACAATATCTTTACTTTTACATAAGTATGACTTCTGGATACTTTTTACAACACTGTCTCTGTATATTGCAAAACAAAACAACACCATACAACTAAACATTACAGTATAATCTTAATGAATGCATTAGTTTAAGGTAGGTTTATATAACAATGTGAAAACTGATTGTAGTTTGTGACAATGAAAAAGCTTAAATGAGGACCATGGGAGGATTGCAAACTTTTTAAATTAATTATTATTTATTATATAAATTCAGATAACACTGAATACGTGTCAAAGCTAATAATAGAAACCTCTATTATACATGATTTTCAAGGGGCAACTCAGCTGGTTTCAAATTAAGGTTTTACCTCCCATTAAGACTTCCATACCTAATTTTTTAAGCCTTAGCCTCAGCTCTCTCTTCGCCACGACAGACCGATACAACGGCCGCATTACTGGATCCGCCTGTCAATCTCACGTTCGAGAAACCATGGCCTCTGACTTGGAGGTACTGATTCTCATCCCAGCCTCTTCACACTCGGCTGCAAACCGCCCCAGGATATGCTGGAGGTCCTGGCTCGAAGGAGCCAACAAGACCAAATCATCCGCGAAAAGCAGAGATGAAATCCAGTGGCTCCCGAACCAGATCCCCTCCGGGCGCTAGAAATTCTGTCCATAAAAATAATGAACAGAACCGGTGACAAAGGGCAGCCCTGCCGGAGTCCAACATGCACTGGGAACAGGTCTGACTTACTGCCGGCAATGTGAACCAGGCTCCTGCTCCGGTCGTACAGGGACCGTACAGCCCTTAACAGAGGGCCTCCGACCCCTTACTCCCGGAGCACCTCCCACAGAATGCCACGAGGGACACGGTCGAATGCTTTCTCCAAATCCACTAAACACATGTGGACTGGTTGGGCAAACTCCCATGAACCCTCGAGCACCCTGCGGAGGGTATAGAGCTGGTCCAGTGTTCCGCGGCCCGGATGAAAACCGCATTGTTCCTCCTGAATCCTAGGTTCGACTATCGGGCGAATTCTCCTCTCCAGTACCCTGGAATAGACTTTCCCAGGGAGGCTGAGGAGTGTGATCCCCCGATAGTTGGAACACACCCTCCGGTCCCCCTTTTTGAATAGGGGTACCACCACCCCAGTCTGCCAGTCCAGAGGCACTGTCCCCGACTGCCACGCGATGCTGCAGAGACGTGTCAACCAAGACAGCCCCACAACATCCAGAGACTTGAGGTACTCAGGGCGAATCTTGTGCTTTGCCACTGAGGAGCTTCCCAACTACCTCAGTGACTTCGGCTTGGGTAATGAATGAATCCACCTCTGAGACCCCAATCTCTGCTTCCTCTATGGAAGGCGTGTCAGTGGGATTGAGGAGATCCTCGAAGTATTCCTTCCACCGCCCGACAATGTCCCCAGTCGAGGTCAACAGCTCCCCACCTCCACTGTAAACAGTGTGGTGGAGGACTGCTTCCCCCTCCTGAGGCGCCGGATGGTTTACCAGAATTTCTTTGAGGCCGACCGGTAGTCCTCCTCCATGGCCTCCCCGAACTTTTCCCAGACCCGAGTTTTTGCTTCTGCGACTGCCCGTGCTGCCGCACGCTTGGCCTGCCGGTACCCGTCAGCTGCCTCAGGAGTCCCCCGGGCCAACCAGGCTTGATAGGACTCCTTCTTCAGCTTGACAGCATCCCTTACTTCCGGAGTCCACCACCGGGTTCGGGGATTGCCGCCACGACAGGCACCGGAGACCTTACGGCCACAGCTCCGAACAGCCGCATCAACAATGGAAGTGGAGAACATTGTCCATTCGGACTCAATGTCCCCAGTCTTCCTCGGTATCTGGTCAAAGCTCTCCCGGAGGTGGGAGTTGAAGACCTCCCTGACAGAGGGTTCCGCCAGACGTTCCCAGCAGACCCTCACAATACGTTTGGGTCTGCCAGGTCTGTCCAGCTTCCTCCCCTGCCAGCGGATCCGACTCACCACCAGGTGGTGATCAGTTGACAGCTCAGCCCCTCTCTTCACCCGAGTGTCCAAGACTTACGGCCGGAGGTCAGATGACACGACCACCAAGTCGATCATTGACCTCCGGCCTAGGGTGTCCTGGTGCCACGTGCACATGTGGACACCCTTATGCTTGAACAAGGTGTTTGTTATGGACAAACTGTGACTAGCACAGAAGTCCAGTTACAAAACACCACTTGGGTTAAGATCAGGGAGGCCGTTCCTCCCAATCACACCCCTCCAGGGAACACTGTCGCTGCCCACGTGAGCGTTGAAGTCCCCCAGTAGAACAACGGAGTCCCCGGTTGGAGCACTCTCCAGTACCCCTCCCAGGGACTCCAAGAAGGCCGGGTACTCTACACTGCTGTTCGGCCCATAAGCCGAGACAACAGTGAGAGACCTATCCCTGACCCGAAGGCGCAGGGAAGCGACCCTCTCGTTCACCGGGGTAAACTCCAACAAATGGCAGCTGAGCTGAGGAGCTATAAGCAAGCCCACACCAGCTCGCCGCCTCTTGCCGCGGGCAACTCCAGAGTAGAAGAGAGTCCAGCCTCTCTCAAGGAGTTGGGTTCCAGAGCCCAGACTGTGCGTGAAGGTGAGCCCGACTATTTCTAGCCGGTACTGCTCAACCTCCCGCACCAGCTCAGGCTCTTTCCCCCCCAGCGAGGTGACATTCCATGTCCCCCTGGCTAGAGTCACCGTCCGGGGATTGGGTCGCCGGGGCCCCCGCCCACGACTGCCACCCAAATCCCACTGCACCGGCCCCTTCTGAACCCTCCGGCGAGTGGTGAGCTCACCGGAGGGCGGGCCCACGTCGCTCCTTCAGGCGATGTGTTTTACATAATTTACAAATGAAAATGAAAATGTAGAAATGTGTACAATTTGTCCCTATCTTGTCTTTAAAAAACACAACAACAAAAAACAACTTTATTATGTACCAACACAAGGTACAAACATGCTGAGATAATGCCAGGGGATCACAAACACACAAGAGATAGAACAGAGAAATATGAAAACAAAAAAGAAATCATAAAAGGAGATGAAATGAAAACAGCATACAGAGATATTATTTTTTCTGGCATTGTGGATACACTGAGAGACTGTTCAGAAGTTAGAGAACTTGCAAATGTGTGTCCCTATCCACACACAAGAATCAAACAATTCTAACACATTTAACAGTTATAACAATTATATGAACTAGTGCATTGCCCGTAGGAAGCATGTAGCCTCTTCCTATAGAAAAGTGGGAGGTTAAGTAGCTTTTTCATGGATGGCCAAATGAGGTTGTGTTTGAAGGTGGGACGTCAAGGATATAATTGGCTGTTTTTGACTACTTTTGATTATACAATTATATTTCACCTTGAAAACTATTTACCTTGCCTTGTTTGGTGTCATTATTTTCAGCACAACCTCACATGTGTGACTGTACAGTTATTTTTTCATTTTGACATATTATATTAACACTATGGACCTGCAATCACAAAATAACAAAATCAGAGTAGGAAAAAGTTAGATTTTTTTTACTGTGAAAACCACAAACAGTTTAATGAACCAATTGCATTACTTATAATGCAAATATAAATAGTTGTTTGCTGAATTTGTGCATACGTTTTTGAAATTTACAAAGTTCTGTGTAACTATTTACATTTAAATGCAGGCAATGCTCAGGTCTGCCTGAGCTCCTTCCAGCTGAATGAAGAGCTGCACTGCCTGATCCTTGTTTTGACTTCTCATTGTTTTGACTCATTAAACAAAAAACCGACTCCACTACACACTAAACACACGACACCAAACACTACATAACACACTTACTATACTCTCCAAACACGCTAAATGTCACAAATCTCTCAATTCTCAATATGGCTGTCTCTACACCGACCGTCCTTGCCTGTCAATCATCCGCCGACGTCCCTCCCACAACTTCCTGTTCCTCTACAACCAAACTTGCTACTTGAACACTTTCGTGACAAAAGCCCTTTTTTACCGTTTCTGCTGCACCAGACACAAAACAAACGTGGCGGCAATGTTCGAGAAAAAGCGTGGCGGACATTATTTACCCCAAGTCCGGTTTTGGACAGGTCGGTGCGTCCGGTCCGTCAGCTCGGCCGTGTAGGTTAGCTGGCGGCTAGCGGCTAGCAGCTAGCAGCTAGCAGCTAGCTACACACGAACATCCACAGATTCTGATTCCACTTTGTTGTCCGCGCGTCTCCGCATCTCCTCAGACCCGAACAGACCGGTCCGGTCTCGTTTAGTCTCAATAATCCACAACAGTCAGTTTAGATCATGCACAGAACAGAACGTGACCGAACCGCCGGCAAAATCCTGGTCCAGCGTGCGCTGCTGCAGGTATAAATCCGCTCTCCTCAGACCCGAACAGACACGGTCCGGTCTTGTTTAGTCTCATTAATCCACAACAGTCAGTTTAGATGCACAGAACAGAACGGGACCGAACTGCCGTCTAACTCTGCCGCGCTGCCGCAGTTATACATCCGCTTGTTTCTTTATGTGTAGTCCTGAGCTCTGCAGTGACTGGCTCTAATGCGCATGTCACTGTGGGGGCTCCGATAGACTATGCTCCAGAGTGTATAAAGCATTTATGAAATAATTCATTAACGGTGTCATTGTAATCCAAAAAAATCCGCATGGTACACCCTTGAACCAAGCAGCAGCCATGTTGAAACTCTCAGGTCAGTCTGATCCTGATCCGCAGAGATATTTCACACACACACACACACACACACATACACACAGACAGACAGAAGTTCCTTGCTTTTATAGAGAGATGACCACTTAACAACCTGAATAAAAATTTACATTTTACCCACAGATTACCCCAACGTCGCAACTTTTGAAAAGCTTCCTGTCTATACAAATGTGTTAATATATTTGTGATTTGTGACAGTTACTAGCTAAAGCCTGCTCAGAAAACCTGCAAAAATGTACATATTTGTGAGGTCATCACATAATTATATTTATCTAATTTATTTAAAAACATGCTGTAATCTCATCAATTTTGTGTCAGGGGACTTAAGTATCATAGTGATGAATACACTGGAATACAATCTTGTACACTCTGTGTATTTTAAGGACAAACAATAATTGAAACATATATGTTATGACTGTTATTATGCCTCTGCTTGTCCTGTAATCCCAAGAGCTCTGTCTCAATCAGGAAAATGCTTAACAACATAATTAATATCTAATCTATCTTTTGTCCCTTGTGCCTCTCACCTGCACTTTGCTTTTGCAGAGCTAGGTACTGAAAGACTGTTGTTGGGCAGACTGTTTTGAGATCTCGTGTTTTTCCAGGTGTAACGTCGATAAGAGTTCCCTAAGTGCTTAAAAGCGTGACGTATCTATGAAGACAGTGTCTATCAGTTGCATTACACAATGTGAGGAATGGTCCTTGCCCTAATGTTGAAAAGCTATAAACAGCTTTTACACATTGTTAGTAGAAAAGCCACAGAAAATAGTCAACATGTCAATCGTATGTTATGGACTATTATACTGTAGTTTCAGAAGTGGGTAAATGAACTTGAACTTCAGGTCAGCTCCTTCAGCATAAAATTGGGGTGTGCAACAGATTAAGAAAACCTTTAAAAAACAAATTAAGAAAAAGTAGAGCTACACATCTCCCATATGTGTGTGTATGTCTGTCTGTTGGCAAACAGAAGAATATATAAATTGCATAATTGATATTCAACTGAGTTCCCAGTCAACCTTTATTTTCATGCCTGGTTGCAGATAGAGTTTACCTTGCGAGGCAGCTGAATTTACAAGATGATAACGCGACCTTGCTAATCCATCTTGCACAGGCTTTTAGCTATGCAACAAACCAATTTGTAAACAGAAAATCTGGCGTGTCCGGTTAAGACACAACTGCATGGTGAGAGCAAATTTACAGGGGACCATATCTAAATGGCACTGGTGTCCTAGCTCTGTGTTCATTAGAATGTGCAGTCAACATTTGATCTATGACAGTTAAAACTAAAAACTTGAGTCCTGCAAACACTGCAGACTTGCAGAGACTGTATGTGGGAACCTAAGTCAAGTGCAAATGTTATTACAAAGCACTCTGAAAACACTGCCCTACATTTCCCTCAGTGATATCTTCTAATATCTAGAAGCACGACTTGATAACATGTTCCAGTACAGTTAAGGATAGTCAAGGATCAAAGGTTCAAGTTTCTGACAGTATTCCTCAAAAGCTCAGTCAGGGATTCAGCTCAACCTGACTTAGTATATATACAAATGGAGCTTCTATATAAGTTTTCTAACTACATTTAACAAACTAAACAATACTGTGACACACTATATGTTAGGTGAGGTGGGCTGGAACCAAGTCTAATAAGAGTGTTTTTTCAATACACTTTAGCTAACAGAGGCTTGTGGAATCAAAGATCAGCACAAATCAACAAGGGCATCTGCTGTGTGTACTGGCTGTTGCCTCTGAGATTAATTATTTAAACTGAATCACCTAGAAGTGTAAAAAGTATTAAGATCTTAGGAGTACTAGTAAGAGTACTAACATCATGATTAAAAAGGGCGTTGTTACAAGTCCAGCTTTCAAAATCTTACTCAAGTAAAGTATGTACGTATGCTCAAGAAGATAAAGTACAAAAGTAAAACTACTTACTATCAAACCAAATGAGCACTCTATAGTTGTTACTTGTAATGAGTAAATATCATAATATAATTTTATGTTAATTCGTATATTGTTGCATGATTTAATTTATGGTATATTAATGTCTTTCATATACTCATTATAGGTTTTAAAATCTTCATCTACAAAGTACTTAGTATCTAAAGTCTTCAAATAAATGTAGTTAAGTTCAAAGTAGAATTCCTTCTGAAATGTAGTTGAACAGAAGTAGAAAGTAGAAATTAATTAAAACACTAAATCACAATGTAACTACAAGCTTTGATTAAATGTACTTTTCACTTTCCACCACTTAGTTCACAAACATGTGGAGTGTATGGACAGTCTTATTATAATAGCATTATGGTATAATGCACAGTCATAATAGGACAACTATTATCTAAAGAAAATATTCCAGTGACCCCCTCTGGTTGCTAAAAGACATTACATTTTTTAGAGAGAAAATGTGCCCCTAGATTTAGGCAATGCTCTGCGTCCCTGTTAGGGGTTCATGTAATTCCAATATTAGCATTTAAATAGTCTTTTTTTATTGAAAACATGATGGCTTCAGTCAAAAGGAGTAAAAGACAGTTGTTATTTCCTTTTAAGCTCCTGTACTTTTCAGGGTCATTGATATATGTACACTCTCTCTCCTTCACTCACTTCACTCATTTATCTTGTAGGCAGTCACAGACATCTGAGCTCACAGATAGAAACCTAAATCAACGATGAGGTGGAAGTGAAAATCTAACCAGATAAACTGTGTGAGAGGTAGATGCTGCCACTGATTTAAAAATGTTCAGATAGATTTTGTTCTTTAAATGATAAACCATGGTTTTATCCTTGAGACATATATGAATGTTTCAATCAAGGCAATAGCAGAGTGACACATGCAGATGCAGTGGCTGGTAGCTCCCTCAAATTCTGCTACATTTCTAACCAAACAAACAGCAACTTTTAAAAAAACATTTTCAGCTTTATTGCTGAACACATCTGGCAGAAATGCATTCACCCGCATTGGAAAAGGATTTGGATAAAGAGCAGCGGACTTTGACACAATCTACAATGGCATCTCTCAATATCCAACCTGACCGACTGGACTGACTCAGAGAGGCTGCTGGCTAAAGTCTGTTTGCAGCAAATTGAAATGGACAAAATGGCAGTCAGGCTGGCCAAACAACGTGAAATAAGAGACTGTTGTGTGCCAAGATCTTTACAGAGACCTGTCTTCAACACAACATCAGAGATCAAGCTGGTTGATATTCAGCATTTTCAGAACATCGATATTGGAGATTTTTCAGTCAGATTGCAGATAAAATTTACTAATTTAAAAATGTGCTACTTTGGCTCTGTTGCAGCATCCTCTTACACAGGGTCCCATCCATTACACTATCTGAGGTTACAGTTCAAAAGTAAAAATTTATCAGCACTAAATAATCTGAATCTGCAAAGTAACAAGTAACTATATCAAATAAAGTAAAGTACCTATTAATAATTATAGTATTAAATTGTTAATACCGATTTTCATTTAGCTGCAAATGAAGATCCGTCTGAAATATTGTTTTCTAGTCTCTTTGAATTCTAATTGGTATTGTTGCTGCTGTTTACATTCACCATTATTGTATTATATTGTACATATACAGCATAAATCACTGTATGGTCTACGTTTTTGTATGATGGTAGTTTACAAACTGTATTTCTGTTATGCAGCCCTGTGTTTTATGATGATAAATACATTATTTTGAACCTTGAATGCATGCCTCTACCGCATATGACTAATTTTACTTTACTACTGTAAAGTGTATAATTAGTTGCCCATATCCAAGTACAGAAGAGGAAGAGTAGGAAGGTAGTGTCTATTATAGAGCTGCAACAACTTGCTTAGTTGTCAACAGTTAAATTATTGCCAAGTATTTTGATAATCAATGAATTGGTTTGAGTCAATTTCTAAGAGGAAGAAAAAAAATCAAAATTTTCTGACTACAGCTACAGCTATGATCTTCTGGGTTCATTAATCTGTTTTTTTCAAAGAAAACTATGTATGGGTTGTGAACAAAACAAGACTTTTGATGATATCATCTTGAGGGTTTTGGGAAACACTGACAACAGATTAATTGAGATACCCATTGAAAGATTAATCAACAATCATTCATTGTACTATAGTCTATTGGAGAAAGAAAATGCTGCACAACTGTATTCAGCAAACACAATTTATTTTACAATCACATCAAACACACAGCTAGGAATTAGAATTAAAATACATACGGTATCCAGGTTGTTGTACGCAACATTGTTACATGTTACACCATTATCATATGCTGACCCACTGTTCCATCCACTTTATTTTTTAAACAAAACCGAACATTAAACTTGTTTTTGATATAAATATTTTGCTCTGTTGTTTTAAATAAAATGTAAGATGTTTGAACACAATACTGCATTAATTCAAAAGTAGCATTTCAATGTTTTAGCATACTCTTGAAAGTGGAGTCAAAGAGTTATCTCAAGCTTTCTACCCTTAACTTTTATGTAAGCTCTGTACTGAGCGGGAGCCTGCTGCAGGTAGTCAGTAACGGTGTTGTTGAATTGATTCGCTAAAGATCTGAAAATATCAAGAATGTAACTGATGCTGTTATTTATAAACCTAATGTCCATAGCTGTGTTTGTGTACGCTGTGACTGTTTTCACAAAGCTTACATAGTTTTCATACAAAGCATTAATGTAGACAACCATTGCATCCAGGACATCTGACTTTTGGGTATTGTCAACAAAGTCCTGAGCTTTATCAACATATGATTTTAAGGTGTCTCCCAGTTTCGCCAGGAACATGTCTAGATTCTCCATTTGCTTCAAAACATCCACAATAGGATTAGGCATTGTCTTTACTGTGTCCCTAATCATGTCCATTATCTTGGCTCCAGCCATGACATCACGAATGGGCATTGTGACCTGAATTTTACTGATCATGCCAATTATGGCATCGGAAGCATATTCTACATTAACAGCCAGCAACCAGGTTACCTTCTCTACCATAGCAGTAAGTCTAATGGTCATCTTATTGAGCACCTCAAGGAGAGGGGTCATCTCCTCAGAGCCTGGCAGTTTAACTTGCGTCTCCCTCAGAACCTTGATAGCAGCATCCAGGAAGACCTGAACAGCCTTCTGATACTGAACAACAGTGTTCCTAAAGAGGATAGACAACTGACTGAGATCTTGGGCATGGTTCTTTGCAATGTTGTGGGCCTCCTCAGTATAGTCAAAAATAATATCCTTCAACTGAGCAGCATATGTGAACAGTTGGTATTTCTCAGCAAAGCTAGACAAACAAGAGCTAATGGCAGGAAGTCTTTCCTGTAGTCCACTTAGCAAGATTTCAGGGGCTTCCATGTTGAAGACCATCTTCAGATTCATTTTATCAGCATCCTTGGCAGAACCTCTGATGGTGAAGATATCAACGTCCTTACCAGGATCAGACTGTTTAACAGAAAAATAACAGAAATTGTAATGAAAATTGATGTTGATTGTTGTAATTGTGCAAATACTAAGCAGTATGAAATCCTTACAGCGTAACGGCCATAAAGCCTAGCATTCATCTGAGATGGGATCCTGCCATGGAGCTGAAGACCCAGGAAGCCAGTAGATGGGATAGAAATTGTGGCGCTAATTCCATCTTTACGGACAGCATAACGCAAGTTCATGTCAGTGAACGCAGTGCTGGTTATGTCCGAATTCATGGTGATACGGGAGTCACTATGGAGACAGGGATGAATGTGTAAATTTTTTCCATGGACAGCAATTTTTTCAAAGAAACCGAAATATTATACAGAAAATTATAATGACTATACTTTATCATATGATGTACTGTACTGTAAAATCAACAGAATGTTACACAATGTGTAGTTAAAATGTTACCTCAGTGTATGGGAAAGAACGTATTGAGTGTCTATGGTCAGATCAGAGTGGGTGAAAACCATCTTCCCAGTCAGGCTTAAACCAGCATTTTCAAAGTTTAGGGTAATGGCAGCTGTTGAGGCAATATTGATTACTTTTACAGTAGTACAAGTACAAAAAAATTGTAAAAGAATATGACATGCTAGAATAAAAACTTACAGTCCAGGTCATATTCCAAGAAGACAATGACAGAAGTGGCAGAGGACTTAAGGGTGACTTTGAAGACAGGAGCACTGCCCTCTACTTCAGCTGCCAGGCCTGTGGTGTACAGTGGGCTGACAAACTTGATATTGGTAGACATCTTCTGGTTGGCAGCTGTCACTTCAGCAACAGTCTTGTCAAAGATGGTGAAGTCACCTAAGTTGCTTGGCTGAGAAATATCTATCTCCATATCAACAATCAAGGAAGAAGTTGGTGCAAGATCAATGGTTGCCTGGGCAATATGCTTGCCATTGGTGTTGAAATTGAACAAGTTTGCCTCGTTGTTGCCAGTATACCTCAGCACTGCATACACACGGCTCAGGGAGACTTCAACAGCAAGATTCTCGTTGATATCCATAGCAATGACTTTGGTGGTGCCATAGTTAAGTTTGGCGTCTGCAATAATCTTGGAGGTGGAGCGTAGGCCATTGTTATTCAGATACAGATTGACATCATTATCCAGAACTCCCAAAACTAGATAGTCATTGAGCACTGTGCCGTCCATGTTTGCCTTAGTGGATGACTCCATGGAAATATACTCAAAGGTTCCCTCCAGCTTCAGACTGTGTTCTCCATCAGCCTTTCCAACAGCCTTGATGACAGGGATGTTAAAATCACCCTTCATCCCCAAGGTGGAGATGACATTTGGTTTGGTTTTGGTGTCTGCAACCAGATTTTGGTTTACGTCTAAGTTGAGTACAGGCAGTGCAATCTTTGCAATAGTAGCCACAGTGACTGCAGTTTCTAAAGTCTCAGCACTCACACTTAATGTGCTGTCATGAGTGCCTTCAATGTGAGGATTTTCGAGGGACAGGGAGTTGGCCAATTTGATTCCTCTCTTGGTGGTCAGGCTTGTGGTGCCCTCAAGTTTGGCTTTTAGACTGTCAAACACAGAGGCAGTGGTAGCTCCCAGACGAAAGACAAGGTCATCATCAGTATACAGTCCAGCATTGGCATTCAGATTAATGATGGCTGACTTGAAAGACAGTTCTGTGATCAGGTCACCCACAGAGGGAATCGTGATCAAACCCTCCAGATCAACAAGGGGTGCAGCTTGGCTTTTCTTGTAAACAACCTTGGCATCCACATCAACAGACTGTTCAGAGGTCGTCAAAATGTGTTTCAGACCAGTTTGATCATATAAATCAAGATCACTAATAGCTGGAGTATTAAATTCTACAAAAGGCAGGTCAATCTCAGGAATACTGATGGGCCTAGTCAGGAAATCAAGGTTTGCTTCCCCTTCTATGGCAGCAAGGATAGCAGCCTCCCTTTCATTGTTCTCTACAGTGAAATTCCAGAGAAGTTTGTGATGATTAATGCGGGCTAGAGCTACAGTTTTCATGTATTGTGTATCAGGGTTGAAGGCGACAGAGTAATCATTCTGCAGATCAATTTTTGCCGTAAGAGCCTCATTGAAGATGACCTTGGTGTTTCCCTTATTTTGAAAGTTGAATAAAACCCCTCCAGGACAAACAGAAAGGTCAATCACATTGTTTAGGTCTCCACTGATAATACCAGTTAAATCTGTGCTATGGGTTGCCTTTAGCTCAACCTTCATGTCATGCAGATTGGCATTTACTGATCCCACTAAAAGGTTGTTTTTGATTGTGGGACCTTCTGCCTCAGAGCGAATATCAAACTTGAAGTAGCTGTAGATGACTAAATCAGCACTCAGAGTCTGTCTCATCTTCAAAAGGACTGTATCTGTGTCACTAGTAACGGTCAACTTGGCTGTACTTGGATTGACCGTGACTTGCATTTCACTCTTGTGAATACTGTCATGAGAGTTAAAGGTGGAAGTACCCTGATTTCCGACAGTTACTGTAATAGTGGTGCCTTCCTGGTGGGCTACAGCTTTTTGTGTACAAGATGTCTCATCAGTAAGGCCAATGACAGGGAGATTGAGCACATGTTTATAGGAAGTGTCAAAAGTGGCAGACAAACCACCCTTGGTAGCTAAGAAAGCTTCATTTAAAAGTTCAGCGTTGTAAGATTCTGTAGTGGCCTTCACTGTTGTCTTGGCTGAAGCCTGGACAGAGAAATCATTAAATGTTAGAGATGCATGGTGGTCCAACGCAAGCAATTTGTGAGTGAGCGTAAATGTCTCAGCAGCAATCAGACGTTGCCCACTGGGAACAGCAATACGAGCAGTAGAATCCAGGTTGAAGTTAAGGATTTCATTGCTGAGAGACGTACCCTGGGAGGTTAGAAAAGCTGTCAGCTGTTGAGTCTCATCTACATCTAGGGAGCTCTGGACTTCAGCAGCATTCCTTATAGTGTAGATGGGAGTGTTGGCTTTTATCTCATAACTCAGTTTACCAAATCCTGGAATCATGATCTCACTAGGAATGACTGGTAGCTCAAATGCTGGGAGCTGCAGAGTCTTAACAAGTTTCTCTGCTGGGACATGAGGAAGAGTGGGGAAGGAGAACTCTGCTAATGTGATCTCAGGAAGTGAAAACTCAGGCAGGGGAGGGAGATAGTTTATAGTCAGGTCTCCAAACAAAGCACCCATATCAAACATCTTCATCTCGCAGTTGAGAACAAGATCTATCAATTCAATGATTCTCTGTTTAATGTCATCAGCTGAGATGGAGGTTGCTTGCACAGTGTAGGAGCCCAAGATAGTAAACTCAGGGATGTCCAACTGTGGTGGGATTTCAAACTGATGAAGCTTATATATGTTGAACTTCATGGAAGGCACAACAAGATCAGTGAGTGGAATGGTGAAGGATGGCACGTTCAACTCGGAATCCTGAAGTTCATTAATGAGCCCGGTCATGATTTGCTTAATCTCGCTTATGATTTTCTGCTCTTGTACCACATTTGTAATCATCTCAAACATAGAGTTGAACATAAGTTTGGTGATGTCTGTGGCTTTTCTCGATATATGAATAACACTGTTCAGCAAAGGCTTAATCTGAGCGTGGACATCAAGATTAGCAATTTCCTGTTTTGTATATTCAGCAAATGCCTTAAGGTTATCAAACACAAGCGTGTCAATGATATTTGCAGATTTAATAATTTCTGCAACCTTGATTTCTCTCAGGCGTTCCAGAAAGCTTCTTCCAGAGGATAAAACAGCATTGACAAAATCTCTTGTTGCCTCAAGTTTCTGGGGGATTTCAAGGGTCCTGATCAACTCATTCACATAAGCTGTGTACTCACCAATAAATTGATTGGCAACATCCACAAAGTCATTGTATTCCAATGACTTCAGCTTAGTCACAAGACTTTCAAGATACATATTCAGCCCTTCAATTATATCCTTAACCTCAGTTGTTTTCAAGTAGTTGATAGCATTCTGGAAGACTTGCATGAGTTTGGTGGGAACATCTGCATCCATCACCATCTTGGCTACATTCTGAACGGTTTCCTCAATTCTTAACTGCTTGATGAGCTCTACAGCACTATCAAAGCTAGCTTGAACCTTTTTGTCAACCTCATACTTTACAATCAGCTCTCTCATCTTAGCATAGAATGTGTTAATCTTGCCTACAATGTCAAGGTCCTTTATCATTTCCCTAATATAATCTGTCATATCGCTGAAAACATCTTTGGGAATCTTACTCACTAGTGCATCAATGGGACGTCTAAGGTCGATGGATGAAATGAATGCCTTCAGATCAACAACAAATGTCTGCATGTCAAATGTCTCGATCCTTTCTTTCACAACACTCATGATTCTCTGTAGTGAAGCCATGATTTCATACTTGGCATCAACATCACGCAGGAATGCGATGCTGCTACCCTCCAGTTTTTCCAGGTCAATCTGCTGGATCATCTCCCTCATGCTATCAATCACAGACACCACCATAGCCTTGATGTCAAACTCCTCGTTAATGGCATTTAGTTGTTCCTGAATCCTCTGAATAAGGGTTTCGGGTAGATTGTTACTAACAATCATCTCCTTAACCATACCAGCAACGTTTTGACTGAAGACACTGAGATCAGCCAGCAGTTTCTCTACATTAACCTTAAGGTTTGTCAAAGATGCTTCCACATCCTCCATGGTGATGACATATTCCTGAATTAAATAACTGAAAAACTGCTGCAGTTGAATTAGTTTGTCTTCTACATTAAATTGAGAGACAAAGTCACTCAAATGCTGAGGAAGAGCTTGAAGTTTGGCCCTCATCTCTTCATTGTTGATGTAATCTTGCAGTGTCTCCGCAATACGCACAACAAAGCCCTTAAAGCCTTCCAAGAAGACAGGCAGACTTTCAATCAGAGGCAACTGAATTATGTGACTATTCGTGCTCTTGTCATACTTGAGGAAGCCAGAAAGGGCAAATTCCTGGTTTTCTATGGAGTCTGAGTTGAGGATGTTTGTGAGGATTGTGCCAGAAAGTTCCATTCCCATTCTCTCAGGAGTATTGTAAACACTCATCTCCTGATTGACACCATGCTCATTCAGCTTAGACTTCATTCTAAAACTGGTCTTCTGCTCTGTGAGTGACAGAACATTATCCATGTTGTTGTCAAGTATAGTCTCAAGGGAAAACCCATTATCTAGCTGCTGTGTTACTGAAGCCCTACATTCATGTGAGCTAGCAAAAGCCAGGGGTTGTGCTCTCAGGAGGAACTTGCCGTAGAGCTGGGCACTGTGCTTTCCATACATGGTCATGTCTCCATCAGCATTGAAGACGGCATCAAGGTTGAAATCAAAAGGCACAATACTGCTACGGATGGTGTGGTCAAAGCGCATTGGCTGTGAGTTAAAGCGTGCATCATTGGTGAATCTGGCAGCAAGACCAACAACTTCAAGCTCGGTGTTGTGGCTCATGTGAGTTCCAAAGACTTTTCCAGTGGTGCTGCACTTTGCGTTAGCAGTCATATCGGCATAATTTACCTGATAGGTGTGCTTGATCTCTCCCTCACCATAGATAGCTTTTAGGCTGCCTGTCAGGTCAATCTTGTACAGCTCTGCCTGCAACTGAGCCTCATTAATGAAATTGGCCTCCAGAAGTTTCAGGTTGTTAATAACATTTGCAGAAGCAGTGTAGGGTTTCAGGTCAATGGTGATATCGTGAGTGTAGGAGGCATACCCATTTGTGGTGGCTTCAGCCTTTGAGTTTAAGTCAAGGCTAGAGAGAGTAATAGTCACAGTGTTGGCATTATCAACTTTGATGTCATTCAGTGCAGCCTTATTGGTAATGGATAGAGTTGCCCTTGAAGCATCAAGCTCAGCATTGAAGGTGTTTTCAAGGGCCAGGGGGCTCTGGAGGGTGGTTGTTCCAATGGTGGTCACACCATCCTTGTTCATTTTCAGTGCAGCCTTGTGAGTAGCCTCATTGTCAAGGAGCTTCATGGTGGCATTACTGTTTACAGTCAGACCATTGACATCAAGAGAAGCAGTCAGCAGAGAGTAAACACGATTATCAGAACAATCTGCATTTGTATCCATTCTCATGACAACTTCACCAGCACCAGCAGAGGCTTCAGCCTGGTTGCGGATCTTCATACCAAGAGCAAGAGCATTTGCATCAGATTTCAATGACAGTTTGCTGTCTTTGAAGGAAAGCTCAGCAACATTGGTAAAGGTGTCTTCAAAGGCATTGGTGTTAGACACAACTGAGAATTCACCATTGGCAAGGCTTGCTGCAATGGTGTTCTGGGCTTGAACGATGGTGGAGTCAATCTGAACAGATGAATCAATCTTTGCCTCTGGTGTGAAGGGGAAGATGGTGAATGACTGGGTTGAAATGGTCTTGCCATACATGGCTCCAGCCTTGAACATTCCCTCAAAGTTGCTGTCAGCAGAGATTTCTTTAGTGTTGATTCCAGTCATACCAGTGTGCTCTAGTGCAATGTTGAGACCAAATGGACTGGTGGCTTCAATAATGCTGCTTGATTTCAAGTTGACTTTGTCTGTCATTGTTGCTTCTTCAACAATGTTAATACTGGCTTCAATGAATTTATGGGCCAAAGAGCTTTTCAAATTGGCCTTGATGTAATCAGTGGTGGCCAACATCCCAGAGCCTAAAGAAAAACACAACAGAAGAAAAGATGATGGGTAACACGTGTGTGACTTCTCAAATCTTTAGCTTAATTTGGTCATTTAAAATATTAGCAACAGAAATCTGCCTAAGTGTAGTTTCATCACTGAACACTGTTACACTGTGACTGAGTATTAGTCACATTTTCTTTATATTAGTTGAAATCTACCAGGAGTGAACAACACATAATTTCAACTGAGCTAAGAGTAACAGTGAAGCAAATTCTAAATTCATTTATTATATTGATAATGAAATACCTTCAATCTTTACTGAGAGGATGTCAATTGGGGAGGTTCCTTTCACAGCAAATTTAGCTGAGTAGCTTGGTGTCTCCACAACATCTTTACCGGCAGCCATTGAGGCCTCCATGTCATATAGGTTACTCCTCATGAGAGTTGAAACTTCAGCTTTGCCAAAAAGAGGAATAGACAGAGAAAGGCTCTCAGGTACAACAAGCTCTGGGATGGGAATCTCCATGGAGACAATCTCCAGTCCAAAGTTGGGTAGAGACACACTGGGTGTGGTCAGAGCTGGTGGGAAGTTAAGCTCTTCTGTTGACTTTCCTCCAAGAGGGAGAGGGATAGCAATGGTGAGGCGCTCATTGTTGAAGTGGTAGATAGCCTTCGCCTGACTGTAATGAGCAAAAAAGATCAAAATCAATTACATTTAAACAATAACCTTTTAGAGTTATGATAATTATTACTGAAATATTAACTCACGCATTCAAGAACAGTTTCTCTGGCAGTGAAATCTCAGGAATATCAGGCACTCTGATGCTCTGAATGTAAGGGATGTCAGCAGCGTACATTTCCATGTGATTGTTTGTTGCCTAGAAAATAAGTAATGTATGTTTTATGCTTTTTCCAATAAGAAATAACCTGTCAGTTAGAATAATTGTAAAATCAAAGATGTGTACCTCCACAAATGACTTGAAGATTTCACTGATCGTCATGTCAGACTCGCCTACCCGCATGTCAAGAACATCTTGACCATACTTTTTAAGCTTGTCAGTGTATGGAAGGATTTCCAAAATCTCAGAGTTCACCTCTGACTTTAACTCAACCTCAACCTTGCTGGCATCTGTAAAGTAAAAGTTGAAAAGATTCCTGAAGGATCAGAAAAACATTTCCCTAACGCTCAGTCTAGTTTAGGTTTCAATACAGATTTGTTTTTTAAACAATGTCTTTCCATCTATTTTTGAAATCTGCTCACGAATGGACGTGGGATACAAATGAGTTTTGGACACTACAATATAAACAATCTGAACCAATCAAATACATACAAGTACAAATAAGTTCAAATGTGCTGGTTTCTAACAATCAAGAAAAGAGACGTACCATATTTAATTGCAACCTTCTGCTCAGAGGTGGTTTCCATGACCTTGATCTCACTCTTGAGCTCCAGTTCCAGCTCTTCATCACGCTTCATGTTAGCTGTGACAGTGGCATCAGCATTGATTGAGGGGACAAGAAGTTGGACCTGCAGCATACCTTCCTTCATGGCCTTCAGACTGAAAAATGCAGCAACAAGTTGGCAAACCTTTTATGTGATATTAATCTTACATAATGAGGATTCATGGTTGATTCCTTACTTGGCACGGCCAACTAGGGAGAGCTGAGGGATGTTCTTGTTTATGATGTCAATAGAGATGGAGTGAGTTCCCTTGCCCTTGGTGTTTCCATCAACAACACCCAGCCTGAGTCCAGCCTCCACATCGTAGTCAGGGATCTGGATGTCAGCGGTGATGACATTCTTCCTCCTGTTATATTTCATGATGGCTCTGGCCTCAGTGGGCTCTGTGCCTGTTTTTGTTCAGTCAGTCGATTAGTATTACATAACTCCTTTAAACTTTTTGGGCCACCTAAGTCACTGTGAAAAATGGGAATATTGCATGATATCGTCAATATTATACATTACCTTCAGCCCTCAGAATAAACTTCACAGAGTCAACCTTCTGCCGGCCCTCTTCTCCTTCCCTGAGGAGCTCGTAGGCAACAGTAGCTGTGTACTCAGTGACTTCACCAGTGGGATGGAGTTCCACAGCAAATCTGTTTACATAATGTGATTATTACCTAACATTCATATGTAATTCATCTTAAAAAGACAATTAAATGCTATTAGCACAGAAAGGTTTTCTTACTTGCTGTCTCCGGTGAAGGGAAAGTAGGGGGCTGTCTCCTGAGAGAAAGCATCAATGTATTGCAGAGCAGTGCAGTATTTCATTCCAGCGAAGACGGGAGTGCACTCACTAACATCAACCTTATCTGTCACCATAGGGGGGATGGTTTTTACCTCTGGTCCAGTCACTGACACCAGGGTGTTTCTATATAGGGAAGTCATAAAGATACCAGTATAAGACCCCTATTTCAGATTTTGTTAACATTTTTGTATCAGGCCAAAGTCCATGTAGCTGCACCTGAAACAACTTATTTGCTTTCTTGGTAAATAACATAATTCATTACCAGATATTCTATAGGGAGCAACTCCAGATTCTATTTAATGACAAGCAGGCGTAGCTGTCTACTGTACACCGTGTTTATTTTCAAATAATGTCAATGTCACACTTTTACTGTAGTTTAGGTACCATCAATATACTTTCAATACTCCTATGTGATAATGACTAAGAACTCTGCTTACGTCATTTTGATGAGCTTTGTAGGACTCATTGGAGCAGGGATGGTCAACTTCACATTGTCACGTTCAAAGGAGATCTTGGCACTGAGCCCACTTTCGTGGAAAATGTTGGTGTGCATCTCTAATCCAGAGCTGACATATTCAGGCATGTGGGAGCCAACCTGAGTTACAAACTCAATGCCAGCAGAAGGCATGAAGGTAACTTCGCTCTGTGAAAACATGACAGACATAGTTAACTTCTGTTGTTTCTGTAGAATAGAGAACCATACAGTTGGGTGTAAAATGTTTTTTTAAAGAGAATTTTGAAGATAATCACCATGTCAGGAGCAATCTTAAGTCCTCCCTTGATGCCAGGGGTGAAAGTACCAGACAGTGCAATCCTCAGAGGCACACCAGTGATAGTTGGCAGGAAGAATTCATTATCCATGAAGATGTAGTGGGCAAAGATTGTGTTGTCAGCCTTGGTCATCAGGGCCTTCATTATCTGTGGTGAATGAATATAGACATATGACATCAAGAACAAGGAATGAATGTATTGTATTTAATGTTCATATATTCTCTTTGTAAATAACTGATAACTTCCTTACATCAGTTGGGAACATCTTGAACATGCTGTCAATCATCATGGCAGCAGAGTAGGCCATCTCCTCCATGTCGTTGGTCCTCAGATATCCCAGCTCATTTCCCAAAAGTCTCAGATAAACCATTGCCTCAGGAGACTGTGCTGTCTTCAGTTCCCTCACAAGTTTGTTGAGGTTACGTCCAATGTCCCTCATCAGGTTCTGGGAAGCCTGAAGAAAGATGTGCATGCTGTATTACGAGATTTTTCTTTTCTGGAGAAGTCGATCATTCATTGATCACAGCAGTTTTTAGTCTGATTAATGTGTACATGGTTTGAGTACCTGTTTCTTCATTCTGTCTCTCTTCAGGGCAGGCAGCATGTTCTGCAGGATCTCATTGAGTTTCAGTGGCATGTTTTCAGAGACAAAGTACATTGTCTTCAGGGCGGTGTCGGGGAAGAATCCATTGTTTCCGAACAGGGCTTCAACGGTTGGCTCAAATCCTTTGCCCTCCATACCAATCTGTAATGGTGACAAGATTTTTTTTGACACAATTTAGCTGACCTTGCATGGCATAGTTTCAATGAAAACAGCTAAAGATATTTACCTCCATCATGTCAATGTCATAGCCAAATGCCTTCAGAGTCATTTCAAGCATGACCTCCTTGGGCAGGTAGCTGGTACCCTCAAAGATCATGTTGCCCTCAACAGATCCGATCCTGTAGTTGCGAGAGAACTTGGTGGGGTCCATGATGGATCCGACCTCATTATCCTGCAGGGCATCACGAATCTTCTGTCTCAGCCTGTAGCAAATAAATAAAATGTTACAGTTCAAATCAAATCAAATCAAATCAGAAAACCTACTCAATATGTGGTGAAACAGCAAATATACAGCTGCATGTGCTTTTCACTTACTCTTGGGTCTCTGGCTCAGAGGAAGACAGAATGTTGGTAATGTGGGAGATCACAAAGCTCTTGACTTGTGTGTCCTGTTCACTGGGCAAGGCATCAGCCAGCTGGGACAGTTCAGTGGGCTGGGGGTCCTTCATAAGCACCAGGTATGCAGCAATGCGCTTCTGCATGGGGCTGGCAGTGTCCAAAAGCACCTGCATGAGAACTTCTCTGCCCTGTTAAGAATTAAGACCAATACAATAAGCATACAGTGGATTCATTCCAATAGTGTGTCAAAGCTTTAAATAATTTGACTTGCCTCCTCAGGGACAGGAGTCAGCCTGTACACTTGAATGGCAGCCTGCTGCACAGCTGGGGAAGCTGCAGGTTGGTTCACACACTGGATCACAGCGGTTCTGAGTGCAGGACTAGCAGCTCCCAGAGCTGGAGCCATGTTTCCAATAACCTAGAATCAAAGGACACATTATTCTCTTTACCCATGTAGGCAGTTATTTACCTTTAATCTGCAGGGGAGGTTACTCACTCTCAATGTCATGAAAGTGTTGTCCTTGTCACCAGAACAGTCACCCAACTGGGCAGCCATGAACTCAGCAACAGAGTAAATCTCAGGGATCAGTTTTCCTTCAGCTTTGTAAAACCTATTAAGTAATTCAGAATTTAGGGCCTGTGTATTATATATATATATATATATATACAATATACAATATATATATATATATATATATGTTTTTTTACATAATGAGGAATGTCTGCTGATTATCATTCAGATATTTGACCTGAAGTGAAGAGTGGTTAATTTCGCTCACCTCTTGACAACATTGCTTAGGGCATACATGATGGCCTTGCTGGGCTTGTATTTGGCCATCTCAAGCATGTCATTGATCAGAAGAGCAGAGGGATTGGACACCAGTCCCATAGCAAAAACACCGGCATCGACCTCAAGTGCAGAGCTGTCAAAAGTCCTGAGGATCTGCATGATGGCACTGCTGCACTCAGGGGTTCCACACTGAGCCAGAACCTGGTAGGTCAGGACACGGGACACAGCGAGAGCCTCGGGAATGGCAGGACTCAGGGTCTCAACCTTCATTCCACGGACCATGGTGACAAGCTTGTGGAAAAGGTGGGCCCTCCTCTCACCCTCGGTCTCAGGCAGAGTGGCCAGTTCTCTCAGGAGGTTCAGACCTGCATCTTTATCCTGAACAACACTCCTGTCCTCAACAGCCTCCATGTGAAGACCCATGAAAGTCTCACCTATGATACACAAGTAAAATATTGTAGTTACTTATTTACATCATTAGCTCCATTTAGTAATAAAATACAAGAACAGAGATAAGGGATCATCTTACTGTGGTAAAAGACTCCTTCATTGTGAGGAGAAACCTGAACCAGAGTCAGTTCTTGCCTGCCGACATTATTGACTCCGTATTCTCCCCTGTTGAGACGCGACAAAACAATGAAGTACAGTCCAAGAAAAGTAAACAGAAAAGTACAGTGGAAACCTCTGGCAAGACACATCAGCAGAGACACTTGCATAATAAAGAATATTATAGCAAGCATTGTAAGGTTGGGCTTACTTGTGAGAGAAGGGAATGAGGATGTGTTTCTCAGTACAGGATCCAGAGGTCATGTGTTTGTTCTCGTTGTCGAACTTGTAGTTGCAGTTCTGTGAGCTTCTGACCAGTTGGGCAAGAGCGTAGTGCTGAAGATATAGAAATCATTTCAATGCAAGAATCTTGTCCAATGATTTTAACAACATGGTGATTGCTAAGGGCACTGTTGTGGTTTGCCTTTATATGTCTGTCAAACATAAAAAGTACAGTGATGTGACTTTTATTAGATCCTGGGGCAGTAAAGTTGGGAAGATCACTAGACCCACCCATGTGTAGTTTGCATATCTTACCATGCCAGAGATAAGTGCCAAAGGGCTGGTGGGATCTCTCATCGGGTTAAATTTGTCACATCTGGACAGATCCCTGGTAAGGCTGATGTCAGTTGCAATGTCTTCTCTAGCATTGATGGAGTAATGGGTCTCGCACTTGCCATGGATAGTGGGCTGGAGATGGATGTGAAGAGAGATATCATTTATAGCTTTTTTGTTCTTTTTCATTGTGTTCAAGTAAACACTTGGGGACTTACCATATTTCTATTTTTGTCTTCTTCCAGCAGAGGCACAGCCAAGGCAGAGATGATACCCCTCTTGATGTTCAGAATCGTTGTTGTTTCACCGTCCTCGGGGTACAGTTTCACATCGTACACACCCTCAACCATAACCCTCAGAGGATATCTACAGAACATGTGAGACTTTTACCATTAAGTCCTGTAGAACTTGTATGTTCATGCCTCTAGATTTCTAACTTAAGTAAAAACTGTTTATGTAACGTACCTCTCCATTTCAGCTGCAAAGGCATCAGAGCTTGGTGAAGGACCGAAAACAGGGTTGTGCTCTGCATCCATGTCAACCACCTCACTCAGGCTACAGCCAGTGGTGCGGACGATGAAACTACAAGCCTGAGGTACTTCAATTTCAACCTGTATTAAAATATTATTTTAGCTTTTCTCTGCTAGATGTAGCACAGAAAAAGGTTATACATCACATGTATCAAACAGACGTTCAAGCACAGTGACATGTACCTTGCAAGTGGCCTTAGGTCCATTCCTGAGATGTGAGGCACCATTGATAGCATTCAAGGACTCCGCTTCGTACAAGTATTCATACTTGTGGTTGGCTTTGTACCTTTGGTTTACTGGTAGAGAGGATAATGATTTCATGTTAGATCTCAAGTGTACCCAAGTTATGTGAGAAAGTGCAAAGTTTCTCTCAGCAAATCAGCCAAGGTTTAAAACATTATGTCACTTTTTGACCTTAGAATAACAATTTCAGGATGATGTTGATGGTACAGTGTCTTGTAATAGGGTTATTGATGTCCCTGTCTCAGCCACTCTGCCCCCTATCACCTGTTTCTGCACTACTGTATGTAACTTCAGTCAGAGCTTAGGTTCACAGTTTTACATACATGTTTAAATACACAACACAGAACATGGTTATGACGTTATTAGTTGTGTTTGTAGTTAGCTTATATTACATCTATATTATATATATATATATATATATATATATATATATATATA